>JAOPUL010454458.1:0-11358 GCA_027564515.1 Octopus rubescens | reverse complement strand
AATTTTGGGCAGACTCCTTGCCAATTGCTATATGTTAATCGCGAAAATCAGTGTTTGCACTCTGCCACGTGCGTTTCAAAATGTATATCACTTTCGTTGTTAAGCAGCTGTATGTATATATATATATATATGTATATACATAACGCTGCCGAACAACGAAAGGCAGTCATATACATTTTGAAACGTAGGTGGCAGAGTGCAGACAGAAACGGATTCGCAATCGTAACGTTAGGAGTTCGATTCCTCCCCCCACCGCCAGACCGGGTGGAGCGTTATGTCCTTTAGTGAGACACTTTATTTCACGACATTCCTTCTACCTGATGCTGCTAGAGATAGTTAGTATTAGCAATTGGAAGGAGCAATTTAAACATTGTTTCCTCGTTCTGATTTGTCGAAGATCGATCGACTGCCGATGCTCATATAAGTGTGATGCTAACAATAATAAATGCGTCTCCAGTTGTAATTAAGACCTCACAACATATGTTTCAGCACCCCACATGATCACTAGGTAATATTATATGATATTACGATTATTCTTAATAATTATGACTTTGAATAGTTTATTTTAGCTCCCTCTTATTGCGGGTCCTTTTTCAGGCATTGCAATTAAGTTTCAGCCAGCCAGATTTACTGACCTCAAGGACATTCAGTATTTTTACACCAATCAAATCATTTTCTTCCATTGCTGCGTGTGACTTGGGACTAGACATAGAGAAACAAAGGAACAAAGAAAACAAAGTAACAAAGAGATTAAAAAATAATAAGATAACATACTCACCAAATAATACACCAACTGATGTAGATAGACATAGAATTAAAAGAGGAATTTACGAGGAACAGCCAAACAGGGAGATGAAGCAAACATGTAAAGAAGGAAATGAGTAGTGAAGTAGAGGATGTAATAGCAATCCAAATGGATGTAGAGGTAAATTCAAAGTATATGGAGACTATCGTAAGGAAACGAAGAAGTATATAGGGATAGCAACGGAAATAGCAAACGTAGGGTATATTCAAAGATAACATACATAAGCAAACGAAATATACATAATGAACAAAATAGAAAACTAGAAAATGAGGATATGATAGGGGTTAATCCAATATAGGGATTGCAAATTGAATCCAACATTGGACATGAAATCTTCTGTGTGCCAGATAGAGATTTATCCTGCGTTGAGTGGGTAAATAAGAAGGATTAGTATTCGCTGATAATGAGGAAAACCTCTTTAGACTCTAATCGAGTCCTCGGGATTTGCGCTACTCGCCAATCTCGGCATTTGGGTTGGCGCGGGTATTTAATCCATGCGTTGGTATCGCAGTTAAGTCGATACCATCAACCCCAGTGGCTTCACTGGTACTTAATTATATACCCCGAAAGAATGAAACGCTAAGTTCACTTCGGTGGGATTTGAACCTAGCACGAATAACGTAACCAGGAGAAATACTGCTAAGCTTCTCTGCCTACACGCTAACAACTCTGCCAAATCACCACCTATGGAGCGGGTACTATAACATTTTAAACAGAAATAAAGTAAAAGTAGCATACGCAACATCACACAGCTTAGAATCGCATATGTACAAATTGAATAACAATAACAAAAATAAAGGAACAAAATAAAACTAGAATATAAAAATAATTTAAACCGGAAGGGTAGAAATCAGATGGATAAGGGAAAACATGGATAAGGATAAAATATACGGTAAAAATCAGAACCTGAATGAAGAAAATAATAATATTATTGTAACGGAAGGACCAGGCATCGGGATAAGAGAAACGACATAGAAACTGGAGTAGTACAAACAAGGATCAATATAAATGACGTAAGCGACAACAACATAGATTCACACAACAAGGAGAATTATAATAAATAAAGGGGCAAATAGACAGCTTCAAACGAGGCAACTGTAGAGTTAAGACTGACTGCAAGTCCGAAAATAACTTCACCAGAAGGAATGTTGTATATACATGATATGTATACATAGGAGTGACAAGCGACTTTATTAAAACCGTTTAAGAAGTTAATTGCATCTTCTTCTAATGAATGCAAGAGTCGCTGCAGTCCATTAGCGAATCTCACATTGATATTGAAATGAAGCGGAACGGAGTACGTTACAAAATAGTTTGAATTGAGGAAAGCTAAACCGTACGATGGACAATCCTGGGTCTGTAACTTGTGTTTAAAAGAGACACTCGAAAGAGCAACTAATTAATAGATATTCAGAAATTATCTTAACTAGCAAACATAATATTCCATTCTATATTGGGCACGAAGGCCTGGACTTTTTGGGAGAGGGGAGTAGTCAATGTTATCGACCCAGTCCGTAACTAGTACTCACTTTATTGACCCCGGAAGGACGAAAGGCAAAGTCGACCCGGCAGCATTTGAACTCAGAACGTAAAGTCGGAAAAATTGCCGCTAAGCATTTTGCCCGGCGAGATAACGACTCTGCCAACGGGCAATCATAATATTAAAAATTCATTCGTAGATTTTAAGGAACCCCCCAGAAAAAAAAAACAGTAAATGATCGTAGATAGTGTCTAGAATGATCGCATGGGTGAACGTGTGAACGTGAACAAACGACGTGGATTCATAAAATAACGTTGTTGTAACCATTATGCATGTCTGCGATTGCAATTTCTCTATATCTATGTAAGTGTATGTATGTTAAAGTGTTAATTCACTGACATCAATCTTGGAATCCCACGTTAATATAAACAAACGACGATTGATTATAAAAAAATCTGATTCGAATGTTTATGCAAGTCAGAATATGGTAATTGATATAATTAATGTAATTTAATGTATTAATTCACTAACATCAATCCGTTATGGTAATAGACAATGGAAAAAGTATGGATTAATATATTACCCCAATTAATAGGTTAAACTTTCTGGATAAACAATAAACATTAATTAAAAAATTTAAAAGTATCTACTAGGAATAAACATATTTAATAATTAGTATAAACCAAGCATCACCGGCATTAATCAGTGTGTATACAAACAAAAACATATTCACAGAAGAGATTAAACACCTAAAGATCACGGAGTCAGAGTGCAGTTGAACCAGAATATTATAAGTAAATAGGGAAGGCATAAGGTGTACACCCCATAAAGGGATTGGTAGGTATAAATGATGCAATCAATAATTAATGCATATAAACCTAGCAGGGCATAAACAGTATAATATTTTAGACAAGCATCAAAAGGTGGCATTGAAAGATTTATGTTTCCTAACCATCAAATTAATATCGAATGATTTAGAGGGGGAGAGGTAAAGGAAATTATAGGATGTATAATAGCTGATAAACCATCATCATCTCCAATTTAGTCTAAACAATGTTATATTCTAAAGAAAACTAGATTAATATAAGCAAGAAATGTAGTTGAAGACGCCAGCCTTAAAATTGATATTTTCTTTTACCGTCTTTTTTTATTATTTTGAATTGACGAAGTCGAAATGAACTTTTGTTTATGTTTTTGTCCAAGTTTGTTCTTTGATAAGCAACATCCACCAGTTGATGAGGAGGTGTGACTCTTTTGACTTCTGATTCTGTGGGGAGTTTCTTTGGTGCCGTTGTTCCTTTGATTCTCTGGCATAAATATTTATTTCCTGGCACTCACCGAAATGTATCTAAACCCCTACACCGAAGATGCAGAAATAAAGCTAACAAATTATGACACTGTGAACCCACAGAAAAGACAGGAGTCATTTCGAGGTTGCAATGTACATACATAACGTCCTCACGCTACACATCATTTTGTAATACTCAAACTTGGCGCGTGACGCACGCATTGTATATATTTAAGACAACTCTATGTGGTTATATGTTCTACATTATCTCCCACCAGCGGTTCCAAATCACACAGGCAACTTTGAAGATTGCCTTACAAAAATAGTACATGTATCAACCAAAACACACCATATACATATATATATTAGTTTCGTATCCCAATATAATAGATCTGACCAAGCATAAACCACAGGAATCCACATATATTAGTCCTATGAGAGACACCCACAATCTATCTAATCTGGACCACATAAATCACAGTGGAAAGAGGTGTTCAAACAGTATTGCTTTCAATACCTCCCCACATCTGATATAAGAGCAAAATAGGAGCAAAATACATAAGAGCAAAATTCCCACGGCGGATAAACTGGGTAAACACAGTAGTGAATGGCAGTGAAGTATCCTGTCTGAAAATAATACTGCTGGAGATTGAGAAAAATCGGAAACGCTCCTATGAAAAAGAGAGAACAGACATAGAAGCCTGGTTTATAAGAGATAATGCCCTAAGGTCATATTTATGTATGCCAAATACAATGACTCTATATGTTACAGGGTAGGGCCGCGCTTTCAAAACGAAAGCGAATTAAGATAATTGAAACACTAAATGAACATATCAAACGTGTTTCCAACCCAAACGTATGGCACATGCAAGCCATCAAACCCATAGAGTTTTTTACCACTACAAATATAAGAACGGGTGACAGTAAGAATTGATTACATTGACTTGAAATACGAATGTGCAATACTGGCCATAGATTAGGAAGTCGTATATCCAGTTGCTGGCTCTGATTGCTTCCCAATCAACCCCTCCCAAGCAGAGGAGTTCTTGCAAAACCACTGCAGGTTTTCGTTTTATAGTTTCCTTGCAAATTCCAAGCTCCCAGGCAAATTAAATCAGCAGGAAATACAATGTCCTTCATGAAGATGTAAGTGGAACAGATGCTAACATCTATAGGCCTATTTCTCTGACCTTTCGTATCAGCAACTGCACGAATATTCTGCAGAAAACTGCGTTCCTTGAAGCTGGAGAGTTACTGTCTGAGATCCAGCATAGTTTTCAACCAGGTAGAAACTGCCTGACACAGCTCTTACAGCAATATGTTAGGGTGTTATAACAGCTGCTTAACACCGATATATGGACGTTATATATCTCGAATTTGCAAACGGCTTTGATAAATTCGATCAGCGTATGATATATCATAACCAGCGTGACGTCGGCATAGCCGCAAATCCTATAATTTGGATAATCCTATTCTAACAAATAAGCATCAGGTAGTAGCAACCATCGGGGCTACCTCAAATGAAACGTAATTAATAAGTGGTGTCCCACCTGTTTCTGCCTTGCGGCCAATGTTATGCATAGATTTCCGCTAAAGCATGTCCCCAGCTGCTTGGTTAACCATTTTTACTAGCTATGCAGGCGATGCAAAAGCCTCTCGAAGAGTACAGTATCCTAGATATGCTGCGCGCCTATAACAGTTCTTAGTTAGCATTGTACGTGTGCGTTGAGGACAATAAAATAAAGTTTATTGCTGGGAATTTCAATACATGCGTTACCAGCACACAACGCTGAGTAAAACGCAGACAACATACACAGGCCCAGGAGGGATCGCGTGCCTGAATCAAAACGAATGCGCGACATAAGCAATGGCCTGATTAGTGATGCATATTTCAGGTGTATATTACTGATTTGGCAATAAAAATGTTTGTCCTTATAACACTCAGAACGAGAGCATAAGGAACTAGGGTACATTTTCCCGCAGCGATTTAGACAACGGCTCCCTGCTATGGTGACAACGCAATGTACAAATTAACGTCGAAACTCGAAGTAATTCAGCGAAGCGACACCAAAGTTCGTCTAGATGTGAAATGTCAAGTTCTGGGAGAGGCTGAAAAAGGCTAGACTCTACTCCCTGGAGCGAATGCCGAAAATATATGCAATGATAAACATCTGGAAAATCAGGCAAGGTCTTATAACAAATTTGAAAAACAGAAGTACTAGGTGCCAACGCACATTACCGATGATCGCAAGATTGCTATAAGAATAAAGGACCAGAAACTGCAATTAATTCAAAGGGCCCGCAACTCTTATATATTCTCCCAAACAGCCTGAAATAACAATATGGGTGGATGGAGGTGTCTTCAGAACAATCCTGGGTTTCCTGTCAAGAGTTCAGGTTATAACTACCTCATTGCAGGAAAGATAGATGAGTGCAGCATCCAACTCAAACTGAAACAACTGCTACATATCAGTGGCGGTTTTAAGTAGTGACAAGGTAGCAATTCTAAAGGCGGTACACAAGCGTAGATGTAAATCTGGAGTTGAAACTAATAAAAAAGAAGGAATAAAAATAAGAAGAGCGTTCCAATAAAATAGAGTTTCGCCTTCCACTGACGTCACCAAAATATGTTGTCATGATGTAAGACATATATGTTTTCATTGCCGTAAGGCTGAGTTTATTCATTTGATTATGTATTTGTTTTTCGTTATCCAATGTAGGCATCATGACGTAGAAAGTGTATTTCCCTGGAATGCTACTGATGATGTTATTCCTAAATACATTCTTTGTAAGCGTTTGTCTATTGAGATATTTCCTTAGTTCACTTTGAATTTAGTAATTGTTGTTTGCCATGAAAACGTCGCCTTAACATATACTTTCAGTTATATTTATCTGAATAATATTTTCTATATGTTAACATGTTAATACGACAGAAACGTTCATTGGCTTTATGTGCTGAATTCTGCAATTAAAGCTGTGTTTTTCTCCATCCATACTTTGATTTATATATATATACTGAGACACACACACACCCACACATACATACACCACCCACACACACACATACACACACACACACATATATATATATATATATAACATAAAGCCCCCTTCGCTCATGAATAACCAAGGTATGGCACCAAGATGGTTCCTCTTCGAGGCACGAGTCGAAGCAATGTTTCGTTGGGGAAGCGGTCGCCCATCTACACCATTTTCCCCTCTCCTACCCACCGATGTTGCTCGAGGGAAGGCAAAGGCTAATAAAGCTTAGCATCAGTGACGTAGGAAGACATTTCTATAGCTGAGTAATCTAGGGCAACGTTAAATAAAATGTCCTCCTCAAGGAAATAACACACAGGCCAATCTATGAATCGAATTCACAACCTCCCGATGTTAAACCCGATGATATAACCAATGGACTATACACATATATGTATACACACACACACACACACACACACACACACGCACATATCTAATATATTAAAAGAAAGAGTGTATGTGTGTGTGTCTGTCTGTAAATTAACGTCTAGCGGCAAAACCGCTGCACCGATTGTATTCACACTTCACTCAAACGTTAGTCATGTGTACGGACAGATTTTAAGCAAAAACTGGTTTCAAAGTTCAACCACGTGAAGGGGTAAAACCGCGTATAACAGGTATTCTTTCAACTTTTCACCATCTTAATAGTGCAATTTTCTACCGATGTTAAGTTTGCTTGGATTATAAGTTTGCTTGCAGAATCCCATGACATTAATATTTTTTTCGAAAATCGATCGCATGTTTTAGGGTTGAAACACCCGATGATCGTTGAATTCCGTCTAATGACACCAGTTCCTATTCACTTTCGTGTGTGAAATAAAAGCACCTTCTATATGTTATACGAATGCACACACACAAACACACACACATACACACACACAGGAACAGACATACACTTACACAGACACACATGCAGCACTTACACAAACACGCACATGCATAAATGTATATATGCCTTTATATATATACATACACACAATATTCTCAGGGATTCTTGGAACATAAAACGTTAAGCATAATAAAGTGTTTAATATATACAAGCAATGGAATTAAGTATAAAATTACTCAGTGAAACGAAACAGATTAAAGCAATATTGTTTATTATTCTGCACACGTGGACATACTTTGTAATTAGACTTTATTGTTTTTATTTATCGCTATTCAATGAATGCATTTGGTTTCAACATTATATGATCTCCGTTATATGTCTTGAACAAGAACACTGCAATCTTGTTATGATGTTCATTATGTATTCCTTTGTGTAGTCTGTAATGACATAATTTTAATAGTAACAAACCTACGAAGAATGAGAATTGAAAGTTTCCCGGACGCAATTGAAAGAAAGGAGGTGAACATATAGCAAAATCTGAACATGTCGGTCAATTAAATACTTCATAATAATTGACTGATGGAAAAACAAATAAAAATAGTAATCATTTACACTTGATTCGCAGAGCGTTGCATGTTATATTATTACTTAATATACAGGGAGCGCCGTAAAAAAATACCCGATTCCGTTTTCGGGCGATTGTGAAGGCGAAATGCGGACATAGTGAATGAAACGTATCTTAATATGTTACATGACCATATTTAATTAAATCGTAAAAACACGTGTGTGCTTTTATGTACTCTATTAAAAAATGATGACTAACAATCAATTGGGGATTATTTAGGCCCTTGTATATCAATCGACCTTGAAATTCAAAATCATTAGCTCATATGTATCTAACTGAACTGGCCGTGCAGAAGAGTATTTTAAGCACCCGGGCAAATCAATGCACTCGACCCTATACGATTATATATTGACTACAAACCACATCATCTATAGATGCGAATTTGGCATCTAGTCCCATGAGCTTTCCGGACAACTGCATTGAGTAGAATATGTAATATTAGCCATGGGTAAATGATCAAAAATATATTCAAATTTACCGAAGATCATTTGCTAATGTCCTATAAACACCCAATACGCATGGCATGGCACATAAAATAATAGTTCCATAATGTATTTTCTATACAATATTTAGCCCTTTCTATCGTGCATCTATGTTTTAGTATATACATTTAGATTATTCTCAGAACTACCCTTTAAAATTGGATTTTCGTATCCGATTATCAACTGAATTTAATCCCAGAAGACAAACATGATGCGCCAAATGACAATCACCCAAAATCATAAAACGAATTATTTTTTTTCATTTAATCTTCCGTTTCTCTTGAATAAAAAGAAAAAAAAACCCAAACATATTGACTGTTATCATACAACATAGCTTCAAATAAAATAATCGTTAAAATAATTCACTAAATATATTGTGATGTAATATTTGATATGGTGTCAATGATAAATAGGATCATAAAACTACGATCAGTAGTTGAACAGAAAATTGACTGATAAAATACGTATCGTTAACGGCTTAATCTTGGTCTATAGCTATATCAGTATAAATTAGAATCTATAATTACTTGTCAAATTTCTTTAGGAGCAGTCATTAAGTTACATCTTTCTAATAAGTATGATTGGTGGAGGGGGATATTTGTATTTGTACACGCGCGCGTCTGTATCCGGATAATCGCTTTAAGCGCATACGTAACATGTATCAGTTTTACACTAGAGTAGTAGTGATCGAAAGCCTTTTTTGCAATAAAGTTGTTTTAGGGGCAACTCCTAAGACTCCTAGTTTCCCAATGTACTTGTTCAGATTTGAATAATGTATACCAATTAGGATGTAAGACTTTTATATATTATTTCATAGAATGTTATACAATTGAATCCGTCTCTTCCACTTGTCTGTATGTACTAGTATCCCAGAAAATAAATTCTTGTTATTTTTTATCAATCTCTGAGATGTACTTATACGATTTGCTCAGATATGCTTGTTCGCATATCTTGCAATGTATAGAGATAGACATCCCGTCATAATTTGATTTATTCTGGTGTTATCATTGTAAGACATCCAATATGACTGCTAGCCTCTGTTAACTCTCCCCATCTGCGGCATCCATAATCTATATTATAAGGTATTCAGCTCTATCGGCGATTGTATACCATAGAATGTTATATTTAATCGTTTTGGGGAATATTTCTGGAAGAGTTTCGATTCTCATTCTATGTCCATTTGCCCCATTCTTCGTTGTGTAGTTTTGCTTTACTTTTATATTTTACTTCAGTCGTCATTATCTTTCCTTTCTGCACTGTATGGATTATATTTAGTTTTAAGATGTTTTTGATGGAATACGTATTTATAAAACATTTGTAGGGTCTTGTGTATACCTTTTGTGCAACCTTTTGTGCAACCTTTTGTGCAACCTTTTGTCTTATCTATCAACGCTAACTAACAGAGAACCTCGATTTTAAGAGAAATATCTGATCCAACTATACTGGTTTTATACACCACGTTAACTGGTACATGACTTTCTTCCAGTCTAAATAGTGATATACATGTGATGTGTATGAGTGATTTTGGGTTTGGTCGAAATCTCATGTTATTTGTGCGTAGTTTATTTTCCTCATGTACTTTCTATTGTAAATACATTTAAACTGTTGGTTGTTGGTGAGAGACTACTAGCGTATTATCATTCAAGTCCGTCACTTGTATTCCTTTAGGATTGTTTCTTTCATTCTAATGAATTGAATCTACTCGCCTATCTTGTTCTGCAAACACACATGCGCTTTATTTGTTCCTAATCCCTTCATTCTCTTGCTAATATTGTCAAACAATCTTTTTAAAATTTTATCCGGTACATTTCCAAAGTCCACTCCTCATGCCGATTCAGAGCTATACAATTATTATGCCTCAAAAGCCCTTTCAAGTTGGTTCAAATTGATTTAGAGTTATAAAATTATTCTCCCTCAAAAAGCCTTTTAAGTTGACTCGAATGTAGCATATAATTTAAGTGCATCCATGTAGAACAAGTGGGCAACACTACAATTCTGTACTGTTTAGGATTGCACTTGACGGGAATATAGCCAGAGAAAAGTAAAGTGGAAAAGAACCAATGATTTTACCATTTTCCTATTTTATTGCAAGACACTTTTCTTATAAATTTGAATCCCATTTTCTTTTCTATTATGGCAGCATGCTACTTTTCAGAAATTCTATAATTACTGGTGATATCTTATGTATCCCCGTTGACTGAATAATCGCTGAAAGCGGTACACCGGCATAAATGTGTTTATCCTCATTCCAGTAATATGTGTAATTCTATTGTTCCTGTTTTAAGACTTCTAGGATTTTTCTTTTAAAAATAGGTATTTTTACGTCTATGACCTTCTACTTTCGCGGTTCAATTAGAATTGTATGTTTGCTCTATGCATATTGCTTTGCTTTTTTGGTTAGGGGATATATTTATCTCTCTGTTCTGCGTCTGGATTATACTTTATTGGAATTTATTGCATGTTGACTATTTCAAAACAGGTTCCTCCATATTTCACTCCGTATTTCTCTGGCGTCCCTTATTTGTTGTATGATGACTTTGACTGTTAAGATCGTTATATCAACTTTATTTATTGGCCCTGTTAATGCACGGTTAGCTTCTTTTGTTAGGATTCTTTTTTTATATATTGTTGGCTTTTAGTGTTTCTTGAATTTCATTTCTACAAAACTTTGAACAATTTTGTCTGCCACATACTCAAATACTGCAGCTATTTATTTTGGTACAAATCTTTCGTTGCCATTATTATTATTATTATTATTATTATTATTATTATTATTATTATTATTATTATTATTATTATTATTATTA
>JAOPUL010452020.1:0-11367 GCA_027564515.1 Octopus rubescens | reverse complement strand
CTTCGGTGCTCTACCACTTTGTCTGTCTGGAAGTCAAAGTCCCAGAGGATCTTTGTCTTCTCGTTCTCGTCCATTACCTTTTGCGAAGGTCGTCTTGGCACACTTCTCAAGACCAAACTCCATAAGTACCGAAATATTATGATCGCAGGGAATGCTCATGTCGATCAATAGACAAACTTTATTGGTTTGGTCTTTCATACCAATATTCGGTTTATTAGCTTTGATGATTCGGTTTGTATGTACTGGAAAGTCCCACAGAATCGTTACATTTTCTCCCTCAGTTATATCCTCAGGGTGGTGATTATATCACTTGTCGGCAGTTTTGATTTTATAATATCGATGTGTTAGTCCTTGCAGAATCGGTATTTTGGAGCTGCTCCATTTTTCATCAAATTGACTTGGTAGTTCTGAGTGAATAAATATTGATCCTGAGCAGCTAAGATGAAACCTTCAGTCTCTGCCTTTAGCCCTGATCTCCGTAGCCACTGATGGGTTGGCTTCTGGTCAACTTCAGCTTGTTTGCAATGGGCCACATATTGCCGTACAGAGGTTTCTCCTCCAACCTATCACTCAATAGCTAACGCGCTTTTTACTTTGCCATTAATTTCATCTTTGCAACAACTGTTGGCGCACCTCCCTCCGGTTGTTTAGCTTGGGTATCTTGTATGAGATCAACAGCAAGTTGTTTGTTTTCCTTTATGACAAAATGGAGTTTCTTTCCTTTCGTGATTTTCGGCGCGCTTACGCGTCCAGCCATTCGTTGTTTCAAGATATTTGGCCTGTCCTATTGTGGTGGTTTTGTAAGATATTTCAAAATGAATCAAGCCTCGGCCTGCTTGGCCTATGGAGAGGTAAAGACGATGCCCGTCTGCTTTTGGGTGGTGCATCCTATTACAGCTCAGCGGTTTGCGTATTTTCATATCAATTTTCTTTACTTCACTCATATTCCAGTGCAACACATTTTAACTATAAGTAACAACTAGAACTGTTAAGGAATTTATATCTAACACCTTGTTACGTGCATTTAGCTCAGATTTCAGGACTGCTCGAATTCTCCTATAACATTCCATCCTGATTTTCTCTTTCAAACTTGCATGCTGACTAACAGAGCCTTCATTTATCCCTAGATGTTTGTAGGTTTGTTCTTGCTCAAGTTCTCTTATGACTGTGTCAACATCTAGCACGACTGAAATTGTGGTCTTGAATTTCCCTTTCTAGAAGGTGGTCTTGGCACACTTCTCAAGACCAAACTCCATCCCGATATCATCACTGAATGATTTCAAAGTGCGTAGTAGGCTACCAGAGAATAATATCATAATTATATCTATATCGCTAGCTTGGGTACCACTTAAATAAACTTGAGCTTAGCCTACATCGGATACCAAACAGAGATATCACGGGAACCGCCAGGATAATTTATCCTTCTGAAATTACATTTAACATAATTTTTGTACTGTAACGATCCGGAACATTCGATAGAATGAAAAAAATTAATATCAATGCATCCATCAAAGACATTCCACTACCGTCTAAAAAGAATATATATAGGACCTCATCCGCAAAACAAATGAATTCATACATAAATTAAGATGGCGGACGTAATCCATGACCATAATGTTGAGGATCCCAGTAAAAACGAAAGAGATGAACAGCAACAGTTGCAAAAAATATTCAATTCTAAAAATATCTACCAATGAACCAACACCTGGCCTTCGTGGAAGAACTATGGAATATTGTAAGAATTATTGAATTCAAGAACACACATCTACAAGAACTACATTCTCCCACTAAGGGACTTAATAAAAAAAAAAGGGAATATTAGTCCATTCGGGTAATAAAACGGGTAATTTGTACAATTTAAATCATACTTATTAGTATCATACACTGATTAAAAAAGAGATCACTAAAAATTATAACACCACGAATCCTAATAACTTAACACAACTTAATTTAGAAGCCAAGGCTATTATGGAAAAAATATAGGGTAGAGGAAAAACAGAACCATACGAGCCAAAATGCTCTAGAATTAATTTGAAGGACCACAACCCAAATCTTTAGCAGCAACCCTACTATTAGACTAATATTTCCCTCTAAGTCAGACCTAGGTAGAATAAGTACACGGGCAAGTGTCTTCTACTATAGCCTCGGGCCAACCAAAATCTTGTGAGTGGATTTGGTAGACGGAAATTGAAAGATGCCCGTCGTATATATATATATATATATATATATATATGTGTGTGTGTGTGTGTATGTATCTATGTGTGCGTGTCCTTGTGTCTGTGTTTGTCCCCTACACCGCTTGACAACCGGTATTGGTTAGTTTACGTCCCCGTAACATAGCGGTTCGGCAAAATATATCGATTGAATAAGTACCAGGCATGCAAAATAAGCACTGGGGGCGATTCATTCGACTAAAAAATTCAAGGTGGTGCCCCAGCATGGCCGCAGTCTGATGACTGAAACAAGTAAAAGATAAAGGGAACATTAAATGAAGAGGAATCGAACATTCATCGATGTCCTTTTGATGATCATCCTTTAGTGTCTCCTTCCCAAATAAAGCGGACCAGTTGATGGGAAGGTGTATCGCCTACTATTTTGGTTTCGGTATTCCCCCAGTACTCTGTTTCAAAGGTATCACATATGTCCCTTTTCTCCCAATGAAGAATACTTTACTTAAAATATCTACCAGAACTGTCTCCAATTCGTGTTTGGATTGTTGAAATCTGTTGTGTGTGGCGTTAGACAAAGATACGTTAATTTTCTCCGGTTACTCCCTGCTCGAAGTACAAAATCTCACCAAACTTGCGTTAGAGCAAGACATCATGGTTGGCATCAGTCTCACAGTCACACACACGCGCACGCACACACACGCGCGCGCGCGCAAACACTTTAAAAAACAGATACACACACGCACACACACACACACACACACACACACACACACACACACACACACTGGCCGACTGTCAGTTTTTCTGTCTGTCTGTCTCTTTCTTTCTTTTCTTCTCTCTCTCTCTCTCTCTCTCTCTCTCTCTCTCTCCTCATGACAAACAGATCATGATTTAACGTGATGGATGTTTTATTATTTGAAGGAAGTCGTTAACGTGTAAGGCTCTCCGTTGTCATTACGGGCAACTCTACTCTCTTTCTAATATCGCCTTATTGTTGTTATCTGGCTCCCATTAATTACAAACACGGCAGTTGGCCTCTTGTGAAACAACAGGAGCAGCAGCAGCAGCAATAACAACGGCAACAACAACAAAAATAACAGCAGGAACAATAACTCTTTTCAAAATATTTTAAGTGCTGGCGGTAATTATGGTAGACCTGGTGGCGGCGGTGGTAGTGATTGTAAGAATATACATGTGTGTGTGCGTGTCCGCGTGCGTGTGTGCGGGCGGGCGTGTGTGTGTGTGCGTGCGTGCGTGTGTGTCCGCGTGCATATGAGTGTGTGTGTGCGTGCGCGTGCATATATATATATATATAATAAGTAGTAAAATTTATAAGGTATGCAAACAGAAAAACATACGCGTAGAACGCTGTAACGGACAATACACAAAACAATAAATATAAAGTTGCCAATCCCCATAGTAAATGTTATAAGGTATGCAAACAGAAAAACACACAAGTAGAACCTTGTAACGGATAATGCCCCAAAAAACACAAAATATAGAAAGATGCTAATCCTCGTCAGTTATTGTCCAAGAGATGGAAGCGATTTCACATCTTTAACAATATCGCTAGCCCATGGTGGTGTCAAGGGTAGAGGGGCGCTGGGAAATAGCAATGGACGATGGACAAACACAAAAACATCGTGACATATATATTCTTTTATTCTTTTACTTGTTTCAGTCATTGGACTGCAGCCATGCTGGGGCACCGCCTTGAAGAGTTTTCAGTTGAACAAATCGATCCCAGTCCTTTTTTTAAAAGCATGGCACTTATTCTAACTGACACTTTTGCCGAACCGCTAAGTTACGGGGACGTAACAAGCCATCACCTGTTGTCAAGCGGTGGTTGGGGTCGAACATAGACACACTCACACACACACACACACACACACACACACACACACACACACATATATATACAAATAAATAAATATATATATATATATATATACACAAATATAAATATATATATATATATATATATATACTTATATATATACAATCACGCACACACGTGTGCGCATATGCTGTGTTTGTGGTGATGGTCGTAGTGTTTGTAGTGGTAGTGTTTTACAGTTAGTGCAGTGTTGAGTCCACTGAAGAATGTAATGACTGCGGTCATGATGCTGGTTGAAGTAATAGTTATGTTGGAGTTGTTGGAAAGAATAGTTGATTCCAACGACTATTGCAATATAGACCACCAGTGGTGGTGACGGTGGCAATGGTGATCCCATTTACGAGCTTGGGTTGTGGTGCTGGTATGCTTAACGTGATGTTGGTGATGATCAAATTGGAGTTTGCAATGGTAATACGTGTGTGTAAGTGTGTGTATATGCGTGTGTGTGTATGTGTATTTGCGTGTGCATGTGTGTGCGGGTGTGTGCGTGTGTGTGCGGGTGTGTGCGTGCGTGTGTATGGAAATAAAGAGGAAATCAGGTAGAGATGTTCCACTACTTTTCAAATCAATGTGATTCGAAAGGGAATTTGAACGACGTAAATGATGATGATGATGATGATGATGATGATGATGATGATGATGATGATGATGATGATGATGATGATGATGATGATGATGTGATAGTAATAATAAGATTACTAATCTCTTTATTGGCCACAAGGCCCGAACACAAAACAAAAGAGGACGATACAAGATAAGAGACAAGGTGCGATTATAAATAAAAAAGCACGTATATACAATAAACGCAATAACAATTAACAACACAATAATAAAATGCCCCAGAAGTGGGGAACACGAAGTTACACCCAGAGTCAACCAAAGTACCCCACAAATCCTGCCCCCCCCCCAGCCGCCATGGGTACATCAGGTAGACACCACCCTCCTCCTCGTCTTCTCCGGCCCACAGACGTATACTCAGAGTAGGCCCATTCGCACGGCCCATCATCACCACATTCACCCACATTTAAACAAAAAATTGCGGGATTTCAGTCTCTATCTTTACTTTTGAAGTGGAACTTGAACATTCGAAGCTTGCATGGCTAAGATTGAAGTATCTATCTTCAGTTCTCTCAATCTCGTCCATCACACTACCTCTTTCGCAGGCAGAGGATGATTGCCGGCTCTTTCCGGCCAAAAGAAGGTCGTAGTATAATCCTCACAATGAAGTTGGCTGATAACCGGAATCTATCCTACATGGGTCAGTAGTTGTTCGACAAAAGTCTATAAGTCAGCATTGCCCAAATACTGGATGAGTACATGCAGAACGGTTTCATCGCTCTCAGAGAGGTCCGTCAAACAGCAATTCGATTCCTGTAGAGCTTGTTTCGAACCCGCAGAGGCCCCGGCAGCATTGCCAAATGAGGGATTTCTTGAAATTATCCATAGGCAACGTCCAAAAGTTCTCCGATAAAGACCAACTAATTGATCTCCTCCGTCACCCAGATTATTTTCCGAGGTGCTGTCGCTTGTGCCCGCCACTGTTCCAATATGGAACTGCTACCAACCGCGTTCCTTCACTTGTAGACAATTTTCTCCGTCTACGCTTGATCCAAAACCATAGCTCTGTCAAAGAGAGAACATGCGGAAAACCACATCTGACAAACGGTGAGCACACCTGCTAACCGTTAAGGAAAAGGTGGAGTTATCGCAGCCTTAGCGCAAGTCTGTCCAACATTAGACATGGCATCTCCATACCTCCACTCAGCGGTTGCTGGCAGCAAATCGACCATCTGACGATCGGAACACGTCCTTTCCACAGAACGCGGACGAGCAAACAGTCCAGCTTCTTCGGCCACGAAGCAAGACACGACGGTCAGGTGACTGAAGATGACGGAAGCGATATACCAATTTCGCTATCTTCACCGACCCTTCAGGAACTGTTTCCACTTTCCCTATTTTTGAGCGAAACTGGCTACGATGCTCGAGCCCCCCCCCCCAATTATTGTCCACCTCAAGGTCCAAACTAAGCCTGAACCCGAGAAATTTAACCGGTTCTTCTGTCCAGCACCCTAATACTCTGTCGGCCGGCATGGACCTACCTCTCTAGGTGTCGCTATACTGACCCATCAAATTTTTCCGGTTTATATTTTCTCCTGTCACTGTTTCACGCTTATTTAGGGCAGTGCTGATCACCTCGATTTTCAAGATATACGACACGAACCTTCCATATCTTAGTTCTCGTGGGATGACCCTCGAAACATCCAGCTTGAAGGCCAGCACCTATAGAAGTGGCTTGTGTGAGTATCCATGACGGACGAAACTCACGATGCTAAACGGTTCTGATAGGAGTCCATTCATATTGACCACCTAACGCATGACGATGTTCCTTGCAGCGTTTTAGCCACGGGACTGAGAGCGGCCACCAGAAGGACAGCCTCCAAGTATTGGTGGTTGACCCTATTACAAGCTTTCGATTAATCCAAATTCATCAGGTCCCCACCCATAACAGGTTTCTTACCAACACCCTCTATGATGTAACGCGTAAAGTGGAAGTTGTCCTGGATAGATCTGCTTGGGATAGCACATGTTTGCGCGTCGCCAACCAACTTATCGACGACAAGCGCCAACCACTTTACTAACACTTTGGCTAATATCTTCTAATATGCGTTCAGCAGAGTTACAGGCCTAAAAGTAAAATTTCGTCCCATTGTTCACGTCCTTCTTAGCAGCACCGCCACACCATGGATCACAACATTGGAGATTCTCCCGCTCTGCTGTCAGTTGCGGTAGACATCAGCCGTGGAACACCGAACAAGTCTGGCTTATTAGGATACTGACAGGCCACCCAGCCCCGGAGACTTCTCCTCGTACAGCTACTCATCACATCACGTATTACCTCGGTTGTTTTTAGCATTTCAGAGAACATTGCATCCCTTCACGAATGGCGAAGTATTCCACCGAAGGGAACCCCTATCCCCGACTCCAACCCACTGCGTATGCCGTGCAATTCGCAACGTGCTGCAGAAATTCCGCACATATCTTCTTGGATTCGAGTAGCATGTGCCACAATTCGTCTTTGTGTCTTGTTTCCACGTTGCGCCTCCGCTACCTGAGCCCACCGAAACGCTTTCACTACCACTAAAGAGCGAAACGACACAACACAAACCTCAAATATCTGGAGAAATCTCGTGGTACTTCCGCAGTCCGGGTGTACACAGCGACTAGTCTTCAAGCACAATCTTCTCTATTGCTCACGTCCAGGACCTGTAGCTAACCATCTGGCTCCAGGAAGGTGGTCTGTACCTCTTGATCCAGTCCTTTCCTAAACGGCTGAGCCACCTCGCCACCCATCCCAAGTTGATCCAGAGATGCGTAGATCTTAAAAGCGTAGAAATTGGGGCACGTGTCAGAAATACTGGTATCAATGGAGGCTATCACATCTAACCCTAGTTGATTGAGGTCGTTGAGCAAGCGACCTTCCTTCCAGGACAACCTCAGGCGAGTTACATTTATTCAACCTGCTCAAATAATCGTCACGTTGGCCAGAAAGACTTTAGAGTAAGGAATAGTGTGATGCTACTTACCATCACGAAGCCGTTGGGGGCGTTGTTCCGGCCGCCCTTCTGATTCGGTTTCATTTAAATGTCTGCTGCTGCCATTTACATTAAGGTTTTCCACGCTGTAGGCGAAATCCACTCTGTGTTTGTATATGTCTATAGGCATGTACGCTTCCAACTTCCATTAAAATGTCACAACACTGCGTAGTTGAAGGTTGTATGAGCTTTCTTTTGGGGGCAAGATTAGTTGTGATAGTGCTGGTGGTGCTGGTCGTGTTTGCGGTGGTTGCGATGACAGTTATAGAGCTGGTGGGGTTGGTGTTGTTTTTGATGTGTCTGTGTTTGCTGAGCGTTTCCTGTGTTTTCTGGCGGTCTGAGGCCAAGTGATTTGTCTTTTTGTGACACGTTTATGTTGGTTTGTTTTTTTTTTCTTTATGGTGTCCCTCTTCATCTTCACTTCGAATCTGTTGAATCTGTCTCGGTGTGTAGGAATGTGTTTGCGTTCATATGAATGTCTATGTATAAGTGTATTTTGGATAGAGGTCGAAAATGGGAACTGGGTTGAGAGATGCCCTGGGTCTTTCTTTCCTTTGTCAATCCTTGTTGATAATAGTCATGATGATGCTGGAGTTACTAGGGATGTTGTTGTGTCTCATGGTGTAGTTTCTTTTGTGTTATTGTTGTGGTTCTAACTTGGGCAGAATGTTTTAAGGTGGCTTTTATTAATTTGAAAATGTACAAATTCGCATGCAAGCTTCTATAATTCATTGATCATAAATCAATGAATACACAATACATTTTCGTTTACTTTTCATTCTCTTCTTTTTCTTACTCATCTCTATTACTTTTAGAATTACGATCTAACTACAGTCTACTGAATAGTATAAGCAACTGTCTAAAACATTTATTAATAAAACTAGTTAGACACCCATTGCATTGCTGACAACAAGAAAGCAACATTTTTCATGTAAATTGTTTGTCCATTTAAAATGATACCATTGAAGTACGTAGTTTAAGTACAAACATGTAGGTAATTTAAGTACAAACTTTCTTTGAAAAATTATAACGTTATTAACAATACGTGCTTCATTTTTAAAAATATTGATGTGCTATATTTGTCGCTTTTTAATTAGGTAAATTTCTTACATATATGTTGTTACCAGTGTTGTTTCCAGTGCAATCGTATTTTAACATTGTTTCTCTGAAAATCGTTTAGTTTATAAACATTACTTGTCATATCTTCCAAATTTGGTATCTATATTCTAGGGTGAGTATATTAACTTCACCATAAACAATATGCTAGCTAAGTTTCTGTTTTTGACCTTATGTGTTTTTCATGCGTGAGTGTGAACTGCTTTTGATCTGCAAATACTCACAGCTTTCGGGTATCGCCCACTCTGCTGGTAGCAATGTAGAATTATCCATATATGAATACAGGATACGGAAGTCCTTACAGGAATTTGCAATCTTAGAATTAAGGGTTTCAGACATTAGAAGGAAACTCCGGGAACGCATTAATACACTCTATTTTCTGACGGCCAGAAAGTTGTAAGTAATGTTGAGAACCGTGTATCCAATACCACTGGAGTGGCTATTTTTCTTCCGTGTGTTTCAGAAAATAATTACTTTAGAGTTGTTCATTATTTAAAGGAAATGGAAGAGTGTGTGGGGGGGGGGAGAATAATATTTGGTGAACTCAAAACTCATAGACAGAAAATGAGTTTGGACAATGAGGTAAAAGTATTTTCTAGAATTCAGTTGTGCTCAAATGAGCCATTAAGTCTTTCAAAACGCCAGACTTGATATATTGAATTGGTTACTGCCACTTCAATAACTCATGCTGATATTTCAGGACGGACTACGGCATTGGGTTCTCTTGGAATTGGATTGCAATTAAATGTCACATGTAATGTTGGTTTTCCAAATGTTCTTTTTATAACCACAGCGTCTTCGTAATGTATTACAATATTTCCCGAGCTACAAATGTGTGTTGGAAAATGCATCGTCTTCCGCTGCGATCTGTATAACGTGCAATGTTTGCATCTGCCAGATTATTGCATGGGTCTGCCAGTAGGGATATTCGATTGTTTGGAATATGCTCCACCGGGAAGTAATGCGTTAGCACTGTAGTCTTGCACAGCATAATTTGAATTGGTGGGGCCCTTGACCTAATACATTAAAGGAAACTAGAACATGAAGATATACCACATGTCTACTGCAACTTTGGTTAAGTATATTGAAATACAATCCAATTGAGCTACCATAATCAAAGGCATGGATATATCAATGGTTCATGTGATCGATAAGAATTGCTAAATATTTAAAGATTTAGCTTATTGTTCGGTGGTCTGAATGTAGTCTTCAACATTGTAGAGGTTTAATTAGTTTTCTCGTTACCAGGTATAAATAGAGTAACCAAATTGCATGTATGCAATATATACCTCAATGAATTGTTGTCATGAAGATGCAATATTTTCTGATATTATACCATGATCAATCTGTTCGTGAACAGGAATAAATGATGACAAACATGTGTTAGAAGCTGAAACTGTGGCACAATTAAGGGTACGGAAAACAAGAGCATCAAGATTTTATCTGCAACGATTCTCCGTGGACGCCAACGAATTACCTTGTCAGAATCATGAAAATATGTTTGTTACGATGGAGCATCAGTAACAAGAGTTTTTGTCACTCCAAAGAACTATAATCAACACGCTGAATTATAATTGTTGAAAAGCCTCGAGCAACTGCTAACATTGTGTTCTATCCCCTACACATGACCATATTACTGTTTATATTTGGATTGTATTTTTCCGAAATGTTCTGCTTTTAGGGAATCAAGCAAGAACTTTTGATGTAGTTCAAAAGTTAAAACTTCATTCTGGAATACATATTAAGTGAGATATAAAAGAAATACCAAACTCAGTATGGGATAATTCTACTTCAGTCTTCTCTTCCATGAAAACTAGAATGCTACAATGCTGATATATCATGTCCGTTAAGCCAGAACAAAGATTAGTTAATCTGACAGCTACTTTTAGAATTGAGCTTATATTATGCTACTTTGCGATATTCTTCTTTTTTGTGTTTTGAGGATTAATTCTATACTGAGCTGTGAGTTGCTGTCTTCGTCTTCGGGAGAGTTAATGTCATGCTTAACAATGCTGCTCAGCATTTTGACGTAATTCTTTCCAGACTTTTCTCTTTTTTAAAATACCCCCAAACTACATACAAGAAAGTGGTTTGCATGTTTGTCTATGTTATGTAGCAATTGGTGCCATAATGTTTCTCGATCTTCTTTTTCCGTTCCATTTCTTTGAGGTGTATTTGCTATTTTTTCATAAGTTTTCCCTTTCATGTTTGTATAGTTTCTGTCTCCTTGCACGCTAACTTGATATTGCTGCCTGTCTGCGAGATGTTTTGTGTTCCTCATTTATGTGTACCTATTTGTTGAATAGAATATACTTGAACCAACTAATATTGCAATATAGAGTAATAGAAACATCGTGTTCAAATACAGTACCGTAAATGTTCTGTTGAAAGATTACATAGATAACGAATTTATTTCATAAATAGTAAATTGGGGCTTTAGACAGTTGATATTTTTCTACAAATGTCCAATACATTGAATGATGAGTGTTATATTTAGATTAATAATGAAAATATTTTTGGCTGTTAATATATTTCATCATTATTACACACACGCGCGCAGCCGCACCGGCATACACACTATTAAATGCAC
>JAOPUL010451574.1:0-19628 GCA_027564515.1 Octopus rubescens | reverse complement strand
TATATATATCACACTAGTGACCACAATATTGGATGTTGTTATATACCTCTGGTCACAATGCATTTCCTTGCATTGTTGTAGCTTTTGAATGATGCCACCCCACTGCTTAGGTGGGCAGGCTAACATTTCTCCTGAATGGAATACCAGAACATCTCACAATAGCCCATTTACAGCTGAGTGGACTGGAGCAATATGAAATTAAGTGTTTTACTCAAGAACTCAATGTGCCACTGGTCCAAGAATCAAAATCATGATCTTGCAATTGTGAGTGCAACACCTAAACAACCAAGCCAAATGACTTTATATATATATATATATATATATGAATTCTTTTTCCTTTTTTTCCATCCGACCATGAATTCAAATACACTCTACATGTGTGTCCTCTTGACTGTTGTTGCTGTTTTTTATTAATCATTACTCATCATCATCATCATCATCATCATCCTTTAACGTCCGTTTTTCCATGCAAGCATGGGTTGGACTACCTATATATATATCACCATCATCATCGTTTAACATCTGTTTCGGATGCAGGCACAAGTTGGATGGTTTGACAGGAGCTAGTAAGCCATAGGACTGTGCCAAGCTCTACTGTCACATTTGGCATGGTTTCTATGGTTGGATGCCCTTCCTGATGCCAACCACTCTACTGAGTATACTGGGGCTTTTTATGTGAAACCAACACTGGCAAAGGATCTCCAAGTAACTTGCAAGACAAAGATCTCTCAACTGAGAGGGGGAGTGGTATTGCATGTGGTAGTTCTGTTCCAAGTGATTAGAGGTTAAACTATGATAGAGAAGATACATGACTACCCCCAGTCAGGGAGGGAGGGGAGAGAGAGAGAGAGAAGAGGGTGGTGAAGCACATACATTCAAGGTACAAGGAGATGAATATAAATGGAGTGGTAGAGAGGATTGGACAAGTTGAATGCAAAAGGAGAGTTGGAGAGAGGGGAGGAGAAGGGGAATGCAGTGAATAGTGAATGTGTGTATAGGGGAGGGGCATGATAGCAATGCTACAAGACAGTAAGAAGATATGACAAACTGGTGTCAGGCTGCAGGAGCTGTAGGGGGAAAGTCAATCATAGTGCATGATGAGATGTAGCAAACTACATCTCATTGGGTGGAAGGTGAATTAATGTAACATGGATGAACACATAATACAGAGTGCTTCCAGAACTCAGTTTTGCTGAGGTGGGCTGGTTTTCTCAAGAACCTCATATTGCCAAACATCTCAATCTATTGTAATCTCCTCTGTGAGGCACAACATTTTGAAATCAGCCCTCAATACTTCATCCTATGTCTTCCTGGGTCTCACTCTTTCACAGGTTCCATCCACTTTAAGCAATCAGCACTTCTTTATACATCTGTCCTCATTCTTATGCATCACCTAAACAAACCATCATCATCTTCTCTCTTCCATGTTATATCTGGTTATTCTTTATATCTAACTTTTCTCTCAACACTTTGTTGTACATGCATACTGATGTTGCACATCCATTGGAGCATACTAACTTCATTTCTCTCTATTCTTTGCATGTCCTCTGCATTCAGGTCCCACATCTCACTACCATAGAACATGGCCATTCGTACACAAGCATCATACAATCTGCCTTTCACTCTGTGAGAGAGGCCTTTTGTTGCCAACAGAGGTAATAGCTCTCTGAACTTTCTCCATTCTATTCTTATTCTAGTAACAATACTTTTAGGACATCCTCCTCCACTGCTAATTTGGTCACCTAGGTATCAGAAACTAGCTACAACCTCTAGGGAGCCTCCTGGGCATTTGAGAAAAATCTAATTCCTATATGTTTATTGTTCCTGCGTATCTGCCACATACAAAACTACTTACTTTGTTAACCTACCTGTGATTTCACTGCACCTTTTACATGTTTATAGCTTGCACTTAGTGCATCGAATGAAATTCCTTCCAACACCATTCCTACATACTGAGCAGGGCCATTTACCTGATGGAAAGTGAGTCTAATTCACTTTCTTGCTAACTACAACTTAGGTCTTTGCTAGTTTAACTTTACAGCCCTTTGATTCCAGGTTTTACTTCCATACCTGGAATTTCTGTTCCAGTTCTGCTTCATATTCAACAATAAGAGTGAGGTCATAAGTATATTGTAGACATGTGCACACAAATATGTATATATATCACATATATGTTTCCATATGCTTGTATATAAATAGATGTTTGTGTGTATATGTGTCTATATACATATGTATTTATGTATATTTGTGTGTGTGTGTGTGTGTGTGTGTGTGTGTTTGTCTACACCATCGCTATTGTTGCACTAAACTTCACACTGAATAACTCTCTTCTGTTTGGTTTTGACTGATAACATAATAAAATTATGAAAACTGCATCCTGAAGTAACATAATAAAAATTAATGAAATAATTGCATCATTGATGCATAGAAAATATTGAAATATATCCTGATATATTTATGTCTTATTTTAGGTTGATTATCAGTTCAGATTAATGAAAACTATCAACTTAATGAAAACAAGAAAAATTGCAGATTACCTATGGTTGTCTTTCTAATTGATGACCAATTCAATATTTTTTCTATAAATACATGTATTTGTAATTATGTCAAAATTCCTTTTAATTTCTTTCTGGTAATTATATGTAAACCTTATTAAAAGTTATACTTGTCAGAATATTTTGGCATCTAAATGAGAGCTAATTACTAAATGTTATTCCAAATTTATCGAGTGCTCATCTGTATGACATACATACACACATGAATGCACATACGTATAAATATATATGCATTTTATCATTTACTCACCATTTCCATAACTGACTTTATATTTACTTATATCTATTTAATTTACATTTGTTACTTTTTATTCTAATGTTATCTCCATTGCAGCCTTCATTATCCACTCATCTCTCTAACTCCCCTAAATCTTGTTCTGGCCAAACCCTCAGCCTGCACTAATCATAAAGCCCAGTCCTTCCTTCCTTGAACATTGACTCTATGGAATTATCTCCCTGTTGATGTCTCTCTAGTATGTGTTCACTTGAAATGATTCAAAGCATACACTAATGACATAAATCTTACTGTATTAAAAGGACCTGCAAAGGCAATAGTCACTGCCCCTTCCTACAGGCAATATAAAAAGCACAATGCTGTTGCAATTCTAGGTTGCTGTTTAACTCAGGTCAGCTCTGATTGAGCATATTGCATTTCAGATAAACTGAATTTCAGCCCTTTTAAAGTATAGTGAATCTAACATAATATCTTCAATAGGCTTGACTCCTATTTTTATATTAGTAGATATGATTTGAAGGAGATTTTGCTGCCATGTTTAGCAGATCAAGTAAACACATGTAGGCATCGTTCAATTTGTTGTCTCTTGATATGAAGAAATTGGAAAACATTTATCCTCCTGGTATGAACACTAACTTTTAAACAATTGTGCCTTGGAAGTATCTTAATCAAGCACACCTGTTGCTGATCATTATAAAGTTTTAGTATCTATTTACAGTGGCCTGGTCTGTTTGGAGGTACATATTTTGTGTTTTGTCACAACCTCATACTAGTGGCAAAACACAAAACCATTGACTTTGCAGCAGCATAATTAACATCATGTCAACTCAACTACATGTGCCTCCCTTCATTAGCAATACACAATAGACAATTGTAACCTGAGCAGCTGGCCAGCCCCTGTCAAACTGTCCAACCCATGTCAACATGGAAAGCAGATGTTAAATGATGATGATGATACACACAGAGACATTTATGCATAGATATAATTAATTATTACATTTACTCAATTCATGATGAATCTCTTCTTACAAATTGTTTTTCTTTGTATTTATAGCTGCAGAAAATCCAAGAGAACCAAGTTTTATTGTTCCTGCCCGAAATGTTACAGTAGTTGCTGGGCGAAAAGCAATTTTACCATGTTCTGTAGAATTTTTGAACACTCATAAGGTGAGTTCTATAAATTCTAAGACAAAATTTGATCATTATTATTGTCTGTTTCAGTTTAATGCTGAAATCCTTTTTCTTCATCAGTAATTGGAATGTGTCCTTTTTTTTCTTTTTTTTTTTAGTTATCTGCTAAAAATTCTAATTACATTCAATCATTTTCATTGTCATCATATTAATATACCGAATTTCCTCAGGTAAACTGCAAATAAAATATTTTATTAAAAATATTTATTAAAATACAAGTTAACCTGAGGAAATTTGTTTTAAATTTTAAAACAATTGCAAATTGAAATTTCAGTTTTTCTTTTAATTTACTAATAAATATTGTTTTTTATTCCTCTTAAAAATGCCAGATGTTTTATATCAAGTAACCATATTAAAAATAGATATGCCCATAAAAATGAAATGAATATATTACTTGGACATATAAACATTTACATTAAGCTTATTACATTTTTTTTAAATTTTCTTATTGTTTGGGTCTGGAGATAGGATCAGCGCCCATGGGCTTTGCAAATCCACCAAATCATTGGAGATTGATGCCATTAATGTTCCACCTAAACTGTTGCAAGTTGATACCTGTAGAAAAAGCATGAGCTGTGAGGAGATCCCAGAGGGTTGATATTATAGGGAGAAAAGGACTTGGCATGATGGTTAGTGTGGGGCATAGAGGGGTTGGACACAGCATTGATAATGAGAAGAGGAGAGACAACTATACCCAGAGTGCCTATATGAAGGTAGCCTGAAACCAGCCAGTTCCAAGTAATACGTGCCATTATGGTATCTGGAAAAGGCAAAGGAAGGAGACAGCATGCCTATGAGCCAGTGGCTGGAGCCTGTTTGGGGCTAAAGACATGTCTGTGAGCCATGGGTTGGAGTATGACTGTTAGTGATCTTAAGCCAATCAGTAGATATCTGTTTGTGCTGTAGTAGTACCATCTCAGATGTACGAGCAATACTCCGTTGTGTGTTCCACAAGCTTTGTAATGCTAGATGGCTTGTTTTAACTTTGTGCGTGTATGTTAAGGAATGTGGCTATTTTCATCCTTGGTTCACAAATTTGTGGTTTATATTGTCTCTCCAGAATAAACTTAACCTCAATTGTCTTAGACTGTCATTCAAAAGATTTGACTATATCATAGCTTAACTTGTCAGAAAAAGGAACACTGTTCAAGAATAACAGAAAGCACATAGAACACCGATTTTAGGATTCATATCAAGAAAAGATATGAGTAATGCTGCGAGTGTGAGATGAATCCGGCCACCCCAGTTCATGGGGACAAAACCGGATTTTAAACTTTGGAAGAAGAAGAATGCATCAATAATATGATATCAAAACATCTACTTTCAAATTATCTTAAAATATTACCCAATCCTCACTGAAGAATATTGAACCTTCAGAGCACACACAATGATATGGTGTTTATCTGTTGTTAGTAATATTTAGTAGTTCTGAAAGTATTTGAGTTGATGAAAGAAAAGCAAGTTTTGTGAAGAATTACTTTTATTTGGTTATATTTTTGTATTTCAAATCTCACATTACTAAATTGATAGAGATTGCATTTAAAGTTGTGGTCAGCCTATATGTAATCAACAATTTAGTCGGACTGTCTACACTATGAATGTTGGTTTTCGGATAGATTTTCAGAAATACAAACCTGATCATTACAAGAGCCTTCCGTTTGATTGACTCATTTTAGTCAGGAAATATATCAATAGGAATTGGTAGTTAGTTTATCAAAGTATCAACAAGATGTCTGTTGGGCAAACATAGAAGAGACATTGTAGCGGAATATGACTAAATTGTAATAATTTGGAACGTGACAAACCTGATGCTATATAGACATGGAGATAAAGTGTATGCTTTCACTGTAATTAAAGAATATGAGATACACTATGCCATGGAAAAACTTGCATTTTATTGAACAACAATATATAAACACTGCATGATAAAATGGATCAGGTTTATAGTATGTCTTCAGTAAAACCGTGATAGTAGGTTCAGTTTTGATTCTTTGGTAGGGTTTCATATTATATTTATTTATTACCTCTTGAGAATAGCTGGAACATAATGACACTAGGACAAAACCAAATGATCTCCTACCTTGTGATTCAGTTAAGCAATTTTTTAAGATGCTTAGAAAAATGAATAAGTTATTTTATTTGTATTGTTAGGAAAATAAATTTATTTATTAACTATGCTTAGGTATATAGGTTGACTTTGAAATTGCCAGTTCCATGGAAAATCATATACAAGCTCAAATACATAAACCAGAATTTTTGGATGGGAAGTCTTCAGTATGGGGAGGGAATCAGATATTGCTTTTATTACCCAGTCTTGAGCAGATTTATAGCTACAAGACATTAGTTCTCTGGAAAATTTTCTCAGCTGAAACACCATTCCATTTATGCTCAGTATTGCATTTTATAAAATAATTTAATAAAGAAGAACAGAGTAATGTTCTTCTTAATGAGTTTTGCTACCCTTTTGGTCTGTTAACAATCATGTGACTTGACTAATACCCACCCATCTTAAACATCTACAGATCAATGTTTTCTTGATGAATTTGGAAGAAACTGAAAAGGATATCAATGAAATGAAATAATGCATGAGGATTTTTGAAATTTCACAATAGATTTCCTCATGTTATAAAAATATATTATTTCATTGCAATTATCAGTTGAATACAATCACTATTAAATGCATTGCTGCTTAAACATTAACAAAACTGTATGATGGCCATGTATGAGAGCATAGACTCCTTTTCATTTACCAATGTCAATGACAATATGGGATATATTCAGCAGAAAAGAAATTTTATAAAAATGTGGATCTGGGTTTCATTTAATATACTTGTAAATATATCAGCTAATAAAGTAAAAGAAGAGATTTTTTTTTATGTAGATTTTATATTAATTGTATATTAAATGCTCAGTGATGGTTTTTCCTTGTTGCGGTGGAGAACAATACCATAAAGAGTCTAGTACTCATGATAGGGCCACCTTGATGGTAAAATAAAAAAAGAGAACCCAGAATAAACACGCAGTCCCCTTCAAGACCCCAGCAAAGGGGACAAACTGATACAGAAAACAACAAGGGTTGATCTCGATGGCATTTCATCTAGTGGATGATGACAATACCAGCCAGAACTCTTGAAGAAGGTACCACTCAAGACAACAACTGAGTCAGTTATAGCCTGTTGCAATTTCACATTAAATGATTATGAAATTATATCAAGCAATATATATATTTCATACAAAATCAAACACTATATATCTGCTAGATCCTGAATGTCTGATGTTCAAAGCATAAAAATCTGAAGATCGATTTTAAAAAGAATGCAAGTTTTAAAATGTTGGGTTTTAGAAAGTTCATATTTAAACAATAAATACTTTGTTCTGTGACAACACAATTTGTGCCGCACTATATGAATTGAATAGTAAAACTGAGTATAAGCTTATTTAAGTAAACCACCATTATCAAAATCAAATTGATTTTCTAGATGAAAAACATAACTGTATGATTTTTATATTGTTGACTTTACAGCTAGTGCACTTTTAAAGAGATACACCAGCAAAGTTCAAAGGTTACTTTTGATATTGCTGTTTTGTTTTGTTTAGGATGTATAAATTTTTTTTTCAATGTATTTTATACATCAATTATAACAAATGTGACTAAGCGCTCCTATTTCTGTACATTATCCTACTAAAGAAAAGTTGATATATATGAGAGATATTCTTTCTGGGGGTTTTATTGTCTGTAATTTAAGTTGTGCATTATACATGAATGTGTTTTATGCAGTAAATATGTACTTTTTTTAAGATAGTGAGTTATGATTTGAAGGACATTTGGCTGCTATTCATACCTGACTAAACAGCTATGTGGAGGTTTCTTTGTTGACTCATATGACATTATTTGACAAGGCAAATTAAATTGGCCTTAAATTGTGTATTTATGGGCCACATGACTTCAAAAGCTTAAGTAGCTATTCTTCAGTTCAGATTTCATTATCTCAACTGCTTCATTTTCCAGTTTTAAGAGCCAATGGCTATTTCTTATATGATTCTTTTAAACAATATTTTCTGTTTATTTTATCAACACCTCTACATTCACCATCACATTTACCACTTGCAACTACAAGTTCATAACTTTAATCATCTTTCCTCTTTAAAATTTCTTTCTATTCATTCACTGATATTGTTAGAGTTTATCACTGGTTTAATTTATTCTCAGCATGTAACATAACCATTCATTTATTCCTAGCTTGCTTGTCACATTTTTTTATTCTAATTAACCTTCTCAACTCCTCAGTTCCTTTATTATCAACAAAGGCCATTGTCTTATTCTTATATTTTTCATTTGAATGTTCAATTTGTTTTCATTTATTCATTTAGTTTTCATCTTATTTAAATTTTTGTATCTTCATGTTCTATCTGTTCATGATATTGTTTTCCTGATATTTTCTGAATGTTTTCTAAATTTTTTCCTACTGTTATAGAGACTCTGGAATTTATCTCAATTTCATTATATTCCTTAACCTTTTCACTCACATTTTTTTTGTACTCACTTACTTAACCACTTATATTATGAAACGACTATCCCCAAAGGGCCAGCTGCTTTTCCTGCTTTCCTATCTTAATTGTTGTATCCACCATGCTGATGTGAAGCTGGATGTTTGATCCCATTGTTGGGTCTACTTCAGGTCTCTCTGTCTGTTTGTCTTTCTCTCTCTCTCTCTCCCACCCCACTTCATGAATTCTCTATGCTCAACATCCTCTCAAAGCAGCACTTACATGCCTCTTTTTTCTTGGCATCAATAAGAGCAAATCTGTATTGTGTAAATACTGGGACAGTGCACCATCCATAGATATGATCTGTAGTTTTTAGCAGGTTTCTTTGTTGAAAATTCCAGTTTTCTTTTATGCTCATTTTTTCCGTAATAAATCTAAGCCAGTCAAAGGCTCTTGCATATCTTACTTCTCCAAATTCTCTTTTGTCTCTGAGCCCATCAAGCCCTTATTTTAAAGTCACTAAATACAAATCAACATTGGGTGGTACAATTTTTAGTGGCATTTATAACCATTTTCCTGTCTTGTTTCCTGGTGAAAATAAAATCTGGTTTATGTGTTTGCCTGATTAGTTGGTGATCATGTGGCTGGCAGAAAGACCCTGTTGTTGAGATTCAGGTATCAACAGGGTAGCATGTGTATATGTGTGCACAGGCAAAGCAATGATGTTTAATTGAAGGTTAAAAATGGAATTGAATTTGATGAATAAAAGAACCAATTCTATCATGGGAACCACATCTAAAAAGATGCTTTGAAATACCTTCAGACAATCTGTTTATTGCAGTTCTCTTATTGCTTTTAAGTTTTTTGGCCCTGTTCTCTGAAAATATGCAACCATTCTTGCTATCATTACCAACAGTGTGTTTAAAATCTTGTTTAAACACATTCTCTTTATATTATCTCATTTCAGTTGTGATGTATTTTTACTTCCTTCATTTATTTACACACTTATTTGAAGCTGTATTTTTATTTACAAGTAATAATTATTCGCAAGTGTTTTGTGTGTCTCCTTTATATCTATCTTTCCATTTCTATATATACATTTCATTTAACTTCTTCACTTTTAAACATACTCCTTTTCTCCACTTTTCTCAAGTATTTGCTTCATTGTATACACTTTTTATTTCTTTTTCATCATCTAAACTTGTATTTGTTTATGTATATGTATGCATTCATGTAACTGTGCATATATCTGTATACTTAGACTGCAAATCAGTGTTTTATTCCCATAATGCTTAAGTTAAAATATACATATAGCAAGTGTTCATCTATTCAATTGATTTCATTGACAATGTCAAGAACATATGTTAAGCTATCCACTAAAAGAGAACCTGATGACCTTCCATTATGCTATACCTGTAGGGAAATTGGCTGTATTTGCTTCTGGAAAGCATTAATCTTAGACAACACTTTTTCTTCTTAGATTTTAGGATTGAGTATTTATGGTAATTTTCTTGAAGATCCCATAAAGATCTTATGCTCAAATACCTTCTACTAGCTGGACAAATTATATCTGAACATGTAAAGATTTTACATTTTGATCAATCTCTGATTTAGTTTGATTGTTTTTTGATAAAATATATTATATAATATAATATACACACCCACCCATTCACATATAAATAATTGCATACACACACACACACATATATATATATATACACACACACACACACACACATATAAATGTAGTGTTTTCGTGTGTGTGTGAAATACAGGCATAGAACAGAATGTCCGTTTATATGTAATGATAATCCTGATATGGGTGATTCTGGCCATATAGCCTTGGCTTTAATAATAAATATTTCAATGGCTTCTGACAGTACAACTTTTCTACTATCTTGTGGCATTAATGTTATCTAGAAATGTTGTGATATTTAGGTGTATGAGATGTACTTCCTCCAGCCAACATCTTTGTTATCTTTGTTAAGTGGACATTTCAAATTTAAATTAAACTGTATTCTTCATTACACAGCATGCTGTAATAGCCCCTAGCATTCTATGTCAGTGTTGCATGCTACTGAATGGATTACTAGCCAATTGATAATAGTTTCATCTTGACTTTTCTTCTTCTTCTTCATCAATATCTTGTCTTCATCATCAACTTTAACTCTTTTTTCTTGTTTTTGTTGTTCTTTGTCTTGTTATTATTAACATTATTCATTTTCCATTCTTTGTCACCATCATCATTATGGCTGTTGCTCAATTTCATCACTCTTAATAACTATGGACATGACTGAACTAATCATACATAGATAATAGCTTATTTCAACCGCATGTCCTCTTCCATTCAGCATTATAACTCACAGGGTCCCTGCAAACCTTCATAGATGAAAAGTTTTTTAAGCTAGTTTATTTTCATGTTGATTTTCATAGGTCAAATTGCTTTGGTAACTTGGCTCCCAATCTATAAAATCAAAGTATATCAGTTTTTTTGTTTTCTTTCATTATGACTGTGGCCATACTGAAGCACTACTATGGTAACACAAACTCTTACCTAATGTTCTTCACATTGGGATCAAACATAAGCACATGTGGTTATGAAGTGAAATTTATGTCTTTGTTTGGGTAGAAAAATATGTTTTTAATGATACACACACTACATATGAAACAAGAATCAAAGAATTCAATAAATTCACCACTGCAGCAGTAATATAACATTTAAAGTCAATGCATTATGTATAACCTACAAACAGTAAAGTTGATATAGTCACCCAAATTTGCAAGATCCATTTAAGTAGTGAGGAGAAAATTGAGAAGTATATGTTACTTTACAGAAAATAAAAATAATTCTGAAAATCAAGCTAAAATAGCAATAACAGTATGACACTAAGATAATGGTTGAATTTTTTTTATTAATCCAATTAGACAACAATTTATTCCTGTACAGAAAAGAACATAGAAAAATCAAATAATTTATGAGAAAAAAGTCATGGATAAAATTATAATTTTAGGAGACTGTTAAACTAATTTTAAGAGATGAATATTGTTAACCATTTTAATTTTTGTTAATGCTAAGTATACTGATCAGGTTTGCTGCAATCTCTGTGTATACTATTTTAGTTTGATTTTTCAGAGTTTCCACTATAGGTCTCTATTAATTAGGGAAATTTCATTCCATAATGTTGTATCCTTAGTATTGTACACAGGCACAGCCAAGTGGTCAAGAAGTTTAATTCATAGTCATGAGGTGCCAGATTTGATCCCACAGCATTGCATTTTGGGAAAGTGTATTTTATCATAGCTTTGAGTTCACTCATGCCTTGTGAGTGAAATTGGGGAGATAAAACTGGGTGGAAGCTTATCAGATGAACTACACCTAACAATACCAACTGGTTTGGAATCCTTGTGCATGATGGGCTTAACATGGGATTGATTTCTGTGCAAGAGTCTTGATTCAATGGTAAAGCAAAGATTATTTTATAATTTTCATCTAAGAGCCATTAGGTAAAATCCGTCCAACCCATGCTAGCATGGAAACGGACGTTCAACGAGGAAGAAGAAGTTGACTACTAGAGGGATTTCTCCTGGAAATGAAGTGAATGCAGCAGCTTGAGTTATATATATCCTTGATTTTTGCAATACAGCAACATAGAATTGCTTTTACCTTGGTGTAAAGTCAACTAGTCGTAAATGCTTTAAAATGTATTTGTAAAATTTTGCAATTTTAATTAAATCGGAAGTTATACATATGCATTTGTATTATCATCAGCTTAACAGCAAAAATATGTTAAGATGCACAGCAAAGAATAGGTAGAATATACAGTGAGTTATGAAAACTAGTGAAAAAAAACTTGAGCGAGAAAAAGTATTACCTAAAACAGAATCTGTAATCAAGTATATGTAGAAGATATCTTGTTATGTGATGATGTGAAAGCAAAGAAATGAAATGTGGGACATTGCAAGTGAATTTAATCAAGATGTGTGATTATATTACACACATACACACACACGCACACATGCACACACACATATATATTTATATAATGCTAGATGTTTTCTCAATAGCATGTCAGTTTGAGAAGAGAAATATTTGATTAGTGTTAATTAGAATGTTTGTTTTAAAAGTTGGTTTAGCTCAAAACTGCAATACAAACATTATGCCAACCAAATTTTTAGACATAATTTTGCTTGATCTTAATTTTCTGCATTTAGTAAATTTATCTAAGTGATCTTATTAATTTATAAAGGTACTAAATTATAAAATAATCTAGAGTTATAGAAGGTCATCCATATTAAATTTTCAATAAGCTAAATTTACAGAGTTGGTTATTAAAACATTTGAAAGAAAGAAATTCATTGAAGTGTGTTTTGAAAAAGGAAAAAGGTAACATTAATTCTTTTTGAACCAAGTTTTGTTTTTTGTGAAATTTCTCCATTTACATTTTTCTTCATGATTCTGGAAAAGCAATGAAGTGAATTTTATAAATTTAGAATTGTAGAGAATTATTTTCACATTGTCAAGAAAAGTGCTCAGAGAAGTTATCTCAATATTAATAATACAAGTTATCTCAATATTAACTCTATTAAGTTTAAATAAAATAAAATAAATTATGAAGAAATTTAAAATATCAATTTTATAAAGTGTCCATTGTAGTGAGCAAAATACTTCAACATATGTCAGAAACATACATAATGAAATTAGCTACATTTTTAATGCAAAACACAATATGAAAATAAATCTCTTGGTTTGACAATAAAGGTGATTAGACAACTGTACAGATAGAAACTATGAAAACAGTATCAACTCAGCAGGTTATGATTTTCTGGTTCAACTACTGAAAAGAGCAATCTTTTATCTACATAAATAGATAAATATAATAAATGTAGAAAATTTACTTAGAGCTCTGATACATGCATGGCTATGTGATTAAGAGGTTTGCTTACTAACCACACTGCATGGCACTTAGAGCAAGTGTCTTCTACTATAGTTCTGGATTGACCAAAGCCGCATGAGTGGATTTGGTAGATGGAAACTGAAATAAGCCTGGGGTATGTGTAAAAATAAATATGTATGTATATGGGTGTATGTTTTCATGTCTTCTTGTGACATTACATGTTAGTTGTAAATGAGTGTCCCTATTATACAAATAGTGTCATTCATTTCTAATCTTCCATGAAAATATGTCTGACCATAGGGAAATGTTACCTTGCTTAGGAACAGGTGCAGGTTGGCGACCAGAAGGGTAACTCGCTGTAGAAAATCTGCCTCAACAAACTCTGTGCAAGAATAGAATAGTGGGTGTTAAAATGGTGATTATGAAGCCAACAAAGAAGACTTCACAAAATAAGTAAATCAATGAATTGTAGTCATTCAACTTTGCCATCATAATGTTTTCCCACATGCAATATTGTAGGATATGTAGCTTCCTGTATGAATTCTCCACTAACAGAGTAAACAACAAAATATTCAATGGAATCATATCTTATTCTATCAAAACTTTTGGAAGTACTATAAATTATACATGAATTTGTTGGGGTTTTTTCTTAAACAAAAAGCATATAAACAATTCTGGCAAGTGTCATTTGAAAGTATACGTAAAGTGAAATAGAAAAAAGTCAACTCAGATTTCTTGTATATTAAGTAGATTTGAATTTTTTTTTGCTACAATTTCAATAATTCCAGTAAGAAAATGAAAAGCCTCAATAGGTCAGAGTTTATTGGGAATTAATAATACGGTAAAAGAAAGCACAAATCATTTGAACTCAAATAAAATACCAGGAAATGAAGGTCATTCACAAAAGTAAATACCCGTCAGTGAATAGATTAAACTAATCCTAAAATAATTCTATTTAGCAATGTTACTGGAAGTTTTCCACATAAATATTATATGATGATGAAGATAACAAGATTATTCTTCCCTGAAGTTCAATTCGGAATGTGAAGACATTATTTCATTTTTTCCACTTTTTCCCCCCTAATAAACATCATCATGTGTGAACATATGATTTTGTATGAGAAACTTTGTATAAGTAAATATCTATGTATATGCATACATATACGTATGTGTTTGTTTTTATATATGTATATATATATATATATAAACACACACACACACACATATAATTGTGCATCATTTTCCAAAGAAGATATTGGGAATTTCTTGCTAAACAGTTCATTAGAATTCAGGTGGATTGACACATTTGCAAGTTGAATTTTAGGAAAAATCTTTTTTTCCTGTGTTTTTCTCTTCTTTCATCAGTTCAATTGGTTGCACACAGACTAAATATTATTCTATTGATTGAAAATTTTAATTAATTACTCTTCCGTTCTTGAAAAATTCTGTAATTCACAAGATAATCATACTCCATTAGTTAATGATATCAATTTGAACCTGTGATTAGAGTATAGAAGCTGATTCTTGTTTTCTTTTCATTGGGATAGAAGCACAGACACCTTTCAGAGCAATGTATATATCACTTTTACGCCCACAAAACTAAGTAATAATGATTATTTTTTTTCATTTTATATCAAAATTTGTGAAAATAGACCAATGTTGGTCAGAGCTTTCCAATGGTTCACTGTATTTCTGATGGTGAAAACTATAACCCAATACAAGGGACTACATTTATTAAATGCTGATTCATTTATTATAATTTTCTTGCCACTGTTTATATCCCATGCTGATATAAACTGGCAAAATATGCCCCCTCCACGTACACAAACAATTATCTTTTTATGACCGTTTTTCCTTGTTGGAAGGAGATAGACCAGTTGTGTCACTCATTGTGGTGCAGTTATCAGCAAAAACTAGCCAACTTTGTTGTTATGTGTGTATTAGTACGAACTGGGTGCATTGTATCATGTCATCAGTGCAAGAGAGTTTTCATGAGTATATATGTTTGCACATGCACAGGATCTCAGGAATTTGAACTTTATGGAGGCGATGACAAAGGAATAAAACACCTAGTGATATGCAGTGCTTGAAAACCCCCACCCATCTCAGCAAAACTGTGGTTGTTGAAGCCAAATGTGTACAAACACAATTGGGCCCTCCACCAAATTTGCTCATGAAGCCTTCCCCACCACCCTTTCATCCACCTATCAATGACCACTCCACCACTTGCCTAAATACAGTATTCTGCTACGATAATTAAATGAGCAGAACTACATATTTTATCATCATATTTTCCTGTGATACAAGTTATCTTTCTCACTACCTCAACATTGTTCATCTCCACCCACATTTTACATTGATCACCTTTCTGTACAACAAATTAACTCTTCCTCCCCACTTCCTGCTGACTTGTCCCTGTTACCATGCATCTCATTCTCCCCACACATTCTGGCTGTCTCTCATTACACACTGTTGCAACATACCCAATCACACATCATCTGCCTTTCTCTCATTCTTCCCTGTCTACAGTGTTATACTGCTGTTCTTCACCCCTTTCTGCGCTGCACTTCACTCCTCTCTATATTGCCAGATATCACATAACCTCCTCTTCAGCTCATAATTATTATTAACCACCCCTCCAACCTTGTTCATCATTCATTATATTTACCTCCACCCTCACCCCTAAGCCAACTCTGACCATTGCTCACTCTCCCCATACAGTCTTGCAATCTCTACCTACATTTTTTCATGTCCCTACTCATTTTTATTTACCTTCTTGTACCTTGAGGCTTTACCCTGACACCTCCTCACCACCATTTTTATCTATCTTTTTAGTTTCACCCCAGTTTACTCCCACCTCCTCTTGTATAATATAAGTAGCCATGTATGACCTCTACAGCAAGGAACCTGTTCCAGCCCCCTCTTTTACACTTTAACCACTCATTGCCAAGCATAAAGCTACCATCTATATTGAGATCTATATCAGAGATTGTTGGTCTTGTCAAGTACATGGCGACTTCCCGAACAATGGTGCCCTGAAAAATGTGTCAAGTACACTCTGTGAAGTGGTTGGCATTAAGAAGTGCATCCAGCCATAGAAAGCAGCCCAAAGCAGATATTGAAGTACACTTCTGTCCTCTAACTCATTAGATCCTGTCAAACTATCTAATTCGTGTCAGTGTAGAAGACAGATGTTAAAGGATGACCATGCTGATATATGAATACACACACATATACATGTGTGTGTGTGTGTGTATCATATCTAATTTTTAAAAGTTAATTCCTTTTTCAAAATAGAAAAAGCAAATTTTTGAAACCTAATATAATGTAGTAATTACTAGATAATCTCTTTGTAAGCCTTAAACTATTTTCCCACCCTATCAGGTGGGCATCTTTATATAACATAACAAACCAATGATGATCATTTATGTAGTCACGCAACACGATAGAAATCGTTGCCAAATCTCACTCAAGTCACATTCCATCATCTTAGAAAAGAATATATAGGATAATCTGGTCTTGAACACACTATTCCCAAGAAAAAGATTAGGTTTGCTTGATCCTTGATCTAGACAGAGCTGAGGAAAAATAATATTTATATGAGAATATGACAAATTTTAAAGAAAACACTCCATTACATTTTTTCTTATCGTGTCTTTTGGTGCTTTTCAATATGAAAAGTCTTTTTGGCAATTATACAAATGATATATGAATTGGGAAATATTTTTCCATCTTTGGGTACTAATATTTCTAGATTTATATTGTGACAAGATTTCAGAGCACACTTACAATTTTCAAAATGATTTCATATGTTGATCATTAAAAAGTCATGCCATCCCGTCCTCATGTTAACCCTTTAGCATTTAAACCAACCATATCCAACCCAAATATTCTACTTGTTTTATGTTCAAACAGGCCAGACCTAGCTTCCCACACTTATTCTATAATGTCATTCTAAAAATTAAACAATCACATCATCAAAATCTCAAGGCCAGAAACTAATGCATGATTACTTCCAAACAATGTGAATAGATAAGCATTACATTTGACAGGGTAATCTGAATACTAAAGGGTTAATTTTTCTTACTCATTATTCATTCATATTTTTAAGTATATTTAGATTTAGCATATATGCACACACATGCATTAGAATGCATGTATACATGTATACACATGCATTAGCATACATGTGCACATGCATAAACATTCTTAGATCACATCTATAATTTGAAGTTAATTTTTGAAAAATCATCCCTACAAATTGTTTCTTATTAAAATACATCAAAAATGCAATTGTTGATATACTATAACTTTTCTCATTCTTAGTCAAGTCAGCAATATCATAAGCATCCATTTAATTTTCAAGTATCCTATATTTGTGTACATTAAATATTTCAAATGTATTCCATACTTTAACAATAAAACCTTAATTAATTTCTAATACAATCTGGTGCTATTTGCATCTAGCACTGTATAGATATAAAATATCAAAAAATAATCTTTGTTATTAATATTTGGAGTCTTATATTTCATTATTTCTAACAAATATATTTCAGATGTATCATTCACAAAAGTGAATAAAGATACTGAATTTTTAAAAAATTACTTTATCCTTATGTAATTACATTTGCAAAAACATATGTTATTTCAAACCATGTGATTTCAAGTCATATGTATATTTCAGATCGCTTGCTAATCTTTGGTATATATTTATAAAATTGCATTTCAAACATTATCAATAAGACAAACGATATAATAAGTTTTGGAGCTTAAAAATAATTGAAAATATAACTATACAAGTATGTAAAACACTTTTGCATATCATAAATTCTGAATGTCTCAAACTAAAATTAATTTGTCATTGATTTTCTGCTAAAGACACTCATTTGTACAAGAATAAAGCCTGAGCAAACACAAGCTGAAAAATTTTATATAACTTTTGCAAAAAGTATTTATGTTAAGAAAAAATTATTCAGTTTAAAATATATCTGTTCTTTTTTATATTCTTAAGATTTTAAACAATTTTTTCTCACACATTATTATCAATAACTGTAATTTTTAATTTGAATTCACTGGAATTAGCATCTTTTTTTAATTTTTGTTTTATAGTTTTTTCTGCACTTATTTTCATCAGAATGTTTTCAAATATTAAAATCTGAGCATTCAGTCATGTCTTGCTTAATCTGCAGCAACAAGAAATTGATTTATCATCAAATTGTATTTTCATTCATTTGGATGATGAATCAGCTAGAGATACTGTTAATTAATTGGCTAACTGCACAGTGGCATAACATCTTTCACAGATAAACATACTTCATCTCACAAAAAGACACAAACACTGTCCATTTGTTCCCATATATTTTTAAAATTATGATTATTTTAAATATTCAAAGTCTGCATGTTTTAAGCCATGAATAGTAATGCATCATACATTATATCAGCTTTCTATGAGGTAATAGTGGATAATCATACTTTTATATATAATATAGATATTCAGATAAAATACCTGCAGGCATGAGTTCCAATTTATGTTTCCTGAATATCACATTGCCATATTAGTTGTATGTGTGTGCAGACATTGAGCATGTGCAGGCATGTATTTGTGAAGGTACCTCATTAATAATATGATATTTTTTGTAATTGATTTTCTGTTAGATTGCTATTTTCTAAATATTTGTTCAATTAAAGGGAGAAATGAACATATGCGTCTAAGTTAAGTGTTCAAGGGCAAGAAAGATGTTGCCATCATCATAAACCATCCTCTGCATGTATTGTACATGCCAAAATATTAGTTATAGGTTAATGAAAAGGGGTTATGTTTGTTAATATGTGAATGTGTGGATGATATTCCAAGAATAACTTTTATATTCGATAACCTTTTTCATGTTTTTATATTTAATTTTATAATCATTTCTTTTCCTTGTTCCTTCACCTACCCATATTTAGCACCCTACCTAATCACCTAATCCTTTTCATTTCCATTGTTAGTTTTTAAGGACATAAACACCCATTCTGTAACACTGAGTATTTGGTTCTTGTAGTTTATGATAAAAGCAGGTGCTGCCTTTGTATGGGTGCATTCCAACTAGTATTGTCCTAAACATGGTCTATAAATGTATTAAGGTACACTGGCAACAAATAGATTAAAAAAGCAGCATATAATGACCACTGGAACATATATATATATATATATATATATGTGTGTGTGTGTGTGCGTGTGTGTGTGCATGTGTGTGTATATATATATATATATACACAAAACAT
>JAOPUL010451486.1:0-11369 GCA_027564515.1 Octopus rubescens | reverse complement strand
TGGCGTTCCACAAGGCACTGTATTGGGCCCACTTCTTTTCATCATCTACATCAACGATATGGTATGCGTGTATGTGTATGTAATTATTTGTGTATTTGTATAAATCCCAGATTGAAATGAAGATAACTGCATGGTATATAGCATATGGATTGACTTACGCATTTCTAAGAATTGTTACCAGAGTACATTTTATTATTCTCCAATATGCAATCAGTATTAGCCAATTAGTCAGCGAGTCTATCCGCTGAAAAGAAATAGTTCAGTTGGTATTGACTGAATTAATACACACACTCATAAACACACACACGCGTGCATTGGCATGCACAATCACACGCACATGCACACACAGACACACAGACATACACCTACACACGTAAGTGTGATAAATTGGCAGAATCCTTACAATGATCAATAAAATGCCTTGTTCTGTTTGTCCGGTTCGCTGTACTTTTACTTGAAATTTACCTCCTGTTTTTCCTAAGTTGATAAATAAATATAGTTTATTTTTCGTGACTTAAGTAAGAATTGAGATACTAATAAAATATATGTATGCCATTAGGAAAAAGAACAAAAAAAAAGCAAAACAATATCAGCCATTCACTAATATATTTTTGAATTCTTTCAATAAATACGGGGGATAACATAGAACGCATTTCTTTCTTATCAAAACCTCATCAGAGAAGCTCAAATATCTCTATACTTAGAAAATTAATATAGTGAGAATCACTTTATTAATCCTTTCTATACTGGGCACGAAGGCCCGAAATTTTGAGGGAGGGGTGTAGTCGATGTTATCGACGCCAGTTTGTAACTGGTACTCACTTTATCGACCCCGGAAGGATGAAAGGCAAAGTCAGTCCCGGCGGCATTTGAACTCAGAACGTAAAGTCAGAAGAATTGCCGCTAAGTATTTCTCCCGACGCGGTAACGACTCTGCCAGCTTGCCGCCCTAGAATCACTTTATTAATAAAAATGGAATTAATTATACGATGTGGAAATATCTCTTTTAGTTGGTACACATTAACTGTGATAAGAGTGAAGAAATTTTTTGTATTTCGTTAGGATACTGTATCTGGAAAACTTATAACCGAAACAACGTTCGTGTACTTCCGCAACGGGTGTATTTTCTATCTATTTATTTACTCAGTGATTCTGATTCTAATGTTTCTGCAACGTTGGTGCAATTTATATTTTCTGATGAGGTTATAATTAAACCGAAAGAGGACCGGTATTGTCTTGAGTGCATGACAATATAATTGGAATAATAATAGACAAACGCTAATGCTGTTGCTTTTACCTTCTTCACCTCTTAATTCAATTTCATCCGCTTCTGTTTACAAAGGTTAATACCATTGTAGCGGAAGTATTGTCCACTCTTTAACTTTCTGACTTTAGCTACCCTTTTGCGATCGTCACGTCATGGTCCAGTCTATTAGGTATCGCTTGAGCGTCTCCACCCCTTAGAGAAATGGACTGGCCTGGCGTTCCCAAACATCAGTTATATAAAGGGAGATCCCCCCCACCCAGACAAGAGAGGAGAGGTTCCAGCAACAAACACTTCAGAGTTCCATGATGTGACCAGCAACCAACAAACCAAGCGACGAAGTCATGAACAGCATATCTAAAGAAACCTTGTGAAGTTTGACCAGCGTATCTAAAGAAGCCTTTTTTAATCATTGTAAAAAGTAGCTGAGAAATAAAATGTCATAAACTACTAAAAAAGAGTCATATGTTATTCCTTTTCTTTCTTCATGCTACATCCACCGACAACGACACTATGACAAATATATACCACTATCAGCTATAAATTGGTGACCTGCCGAGGTGATCTATTAACAGCCTTCAGTTTCAAGATATCTTTCATTTGAAAACAAATACTTCGTTTTCAAGATATCCTTCATTTGAAAAAAATACTTCGTTTTCAAGATATCCTTCGTTTGAAAAATACTTTGTTTTCAAGATATCCTTCATTTCAAAAATATATGCTCCGCTTCAGATATGTTTCGGTCCTCAATACTATCTCAGATATGCCTCACGCAAGTTTTCGACCGGCAGCCGACTTAAAATTACTTTAAAAAAAGAACTAAATTTATCGCCGATTTTCAGTTGTGCAAGGCAGCGTGAAAGCATTTGACGTTCAACTATCACACACTCCCCACCACCACTTTGGAGCTCTTCGCGTAAAACTATGTTGTGGTCGAAATAGCAGTAAAACCAACCAGCAGAACATTTCAAACTGAAATACTAGCCAGTTTAATTTTAAATTTTATTCGCGTTATTTCTGTTGTCCCATACACTATGACACTAAGGCACTATGGGATCTATGTTATTTGCATTATTCCAATTTCTTTCTCTTCTAACGAAGTTTCGAGAATTTTCTCGGCGTTTAACTTCTAATAGACGCATCAAAAAACTGTCGACATTGCATTGTCTTTACGACGAACAGCATTGGATTTCCATAGTTTTATTATGGCATGTTTCCCCTGGCGATATAGCATTATGGCATTTTTCACCATTTCTTCCTCATTTTCCTTCAGCTCCGTTCGTCAGAGATTACGAGTTAAAATCTCTGGCACGGATTTGGCGTTTTGCAGCATTTAATTGCTCTCACAAAGGCCTTTGGCTTAAGCCAACGTATTTTTATAGTTCTATGGATGAACATTTACATTTAAACTTGATGATTTATCATGGTTAGTGCTCCATTCGTCTTGAGTCAATGTCTATATATTTCTGCAACGTTTCACCTCGACGTACTGTCACGGTCACACACATCGCCTCCATCCTCGCTATTTTTAACTTGGCGAACGCTCATTCAACGCCATGTTAGGTCTTCACTATCATTGCCAGCAGATATATTATTTTCCCCGCCTGCGGAAATTTTATTTCAACCTGCCTACACGTGGGAGTTTCACATCCCAGTGTGTCATCATTTCAACATCTTTTATCTAGCATTTTCAAGTCAATTCATCCCTGGAAAACTTCGATGCCAAGAGTATAATCTGTTGAATCTCAAACTGCATATCAGTTTGCCGCGTTCTTCCTGCATCTCGTTTCCAGAATTTTTTTATTGACTGACAGAAATAGCGACTAAAATTTCATTTCACCAACTCAATTCCTGTCTAGTCAACCACTGTTACTTGCTTATTTCAAAATGAAGACTCAATTTTCGCAAGTGCTTTCTCGACATGGTACCCAAGCAGCAAACCATTCGTTCAGCTGCAATTGATCCTTCTACCATCGAGACTTGAATGTTCGCCTTTTTCTGCCATTCTAAAAATGCTCAATTGGCAACCTCTCGTTGTTTATTTCTCACGGGTCCTCAAGTGTTATCTTCTTACCTCGCAATTAAGCATTTCCGACATTTCTTCGAAGGACGCCATTTCACACTTTTCACGGATCACAGATCGTTAACTTTTTACTTTGAAGTCGAAATCAGATAAATATTCTCCTAGAGAATTTATATTTATATTTGATTTCGCAATATCACCATTTTGCACCAATACCGTATTCATTTTTCAACATTATGAGTACTTTTCACATTTTCACATTTTCTTGAAGTAACATTTTCTTCCATGCCTTTTCATATTGTTTCCGAATCGTAACTTTATCTACATTACCTTGCCAATGGTCACGTGAATGTAAACATTATTTTTTTTGCTTGTAAACATATTTGTTTTGCTTGTAAGGCTTAAAAGCATGCATTATTTACTATTGCTCCTTCGTGCAACAATACGGTCAAGATAATTACTTTGGTTTGCAAACATACAAACTTAAACATTTCTTATACAAATTAATTTCATATTATTCTTCTTGCTTTACAAATTTCACTTTTGTTCTTTCAGTTTGCATGTATACACTTTCTTTTCGCTGAATTTTCATATCAGCAGGATCATTTGTCAAATGTTTGATAATTGGCATTGTTGTGTTTATTATAGGCATTTATCAAAACATTGTTCACAACATTCAAAAGACTGTTAAATTGTATTGGACATTTTTGTTAATGCCTTTTTCTGGTTTTTAATGGCATTTACATATTATTTTTTGTATGTATGTATGTATCATTTATTTTATTTTATTTCATAGCTAAAGTTTTTTCCCGTTTATTTCCATACGGTCATATCTCTGGTGAGCTGTAGCGGATATATTGTCCACTCTTTACCTTTAGCCACAAAGTCGCTTTTAGACTTTAGCTACCCGTTTGGGATCTTCACGTGATGGCCCAGTCCATTAGGTGTCACGTGAGCATTTCCACCCCTTGGAGAAATGGACTGTCTTGGCGTTCCCAAACATCAGTTATATAAGAGGATATTTCCCCCCTAAGACCAGAGAGGACATATTCCAGCAACAGACATTTCAGAGTTCCATGATGTGACCAGCAACCAACCAACAAACCATGCGCAAAGTCTTGACCACCATGTCTAAAGAAGCCTTTTTAATCATTGTAAAAGTAGCTAAGAATTAAAATGTCATATACTACTACAACGACACCATGAGAAATACATACCACTATCAGCTATAGCAACTTTAATATACACGCAGGTGTGGCTGTGTGGTGAGAAGCTTGCTTCCCAACCACATGCTTCCAGGTTTAGTCACACTGCGCGGCACCTTGGGTTATAGCCTCGGGTTTCCAAAGACTTCTGAGTAGGTGTGTTAGATGGAAACTTAAAGAAGTCTGTCCTATATATAAGTCTGTGTGTATGTGTGTGTGTGTCTACCATAATCGCTTGACGACCGGTGTTGGTGTGTTTACGTACCCGTAACCAAGCGGTGCGGCAAGAGATTAGATTTGATAGAATAAGTACCAAGCTTAGCAAAATATAAGTACTGGGTTCGATTCATTCGACTAATATATACTTTAAGACGGTGCCCCAGCATGGTCGCAGTCTAATGACTGAAACAACTAAATGATAAAAGATAAAAGACAGCCACAGTAAAATTTCAACTGAACTGAATATTAAAAGCAACATATTGACATTATTTGCATATACCGCTGCATGGCTTTAATTAATATATCCTCCCTGGTTATTTTGTGAGTTAGCGTTTGTTGTTGATTATCGTCACTCCAGCATTATTTCAGAAAAAAATACGCTTAACCCATGATCGATCTGTTTTTCATTGATGACATTGTTTTCAATAGTAAATTTACTAATATTCCTTTGGATTTTGAAACCACATGTATTAAACTGTGAAAAGTGTTACTGATATTTCTGGGAGATCAAATGATCAAAAGCTACCTCATCAGTTGATTTGGGGACAAATGATTTTATGAAGTAGAATTAATTCGTATCGATGACATAGCTAAGGAAAACATCAAATATGACGGCCTCGGCCTTCGATCTCCGATCTCACTGGTCCTGTCGGCTTTTCTCTCGTTGGTGACCTATTGCCGTGTTATCATTAACAGGGTTCTTCACAACACAACTGAATCATCTGTGATTGAGGAACGCGAGGTGCTGGTCTACGCGATATGGAGCCAGCTCGGCCTGTGACCTGCTGACGTCAATTCGTCAATTCCCCTCTCCCCTCTATGGATGTCGGTTCTCTCAAAAGAAATGGGACGCCATCCAGTGTAGCTAGATTGAGTTAGTGCACTGACTTAAACAGCACAGCCTGGCATGTTTCCTCTCAGCCTCCGAGCTATAGCGGAGCTTGACTCAATGCTGTGCCATCACTCGCAACTGGCACTCAGCTTGATAGAGATTGTCTGTGCATCAGTGTTTCCCTGAGGCTTGGCCTCCAGGTCTGTGAGCCTCATGAATGCCGCTGCGGATCCACCGTGGATTCTTTCGGCCTTCACCCCGTCATACTGTCATAGTTCTGGTCGCCTTCCACATCATGTCGCCCTTAACAAGACCATAAAAGCATGGTATAGACGCCGTAGGCTTCCCTTCCCAGCTTGAGCCAGTTGGGCTAGACCGAGGGGACGGTAAAAGGCCGAATGGTATGACAATTTTCCCGTTCCGTGAAGGGTAGGCCCCTCATCTGGGATGCCACACGTTGTGATACCTTCTCCAGTGGCAACTTGGTGTGGTCATCTACCAGCCCAGAATCCGTTGCTCGTCTGGCGGAGAAAAGTAAACTGTCACGGTATCGGCCGCCCTCCGACAGGTTTATGATCGAGCCTGTTGCAGTGGAGACCTCCAGCATTCTTGGCGGAGAGGGCTGTCCGCAAGTGAGAGCTCCATGAGTAACAGTGGCTTTTCCAGCGCATCTCCCTCGCCATCCTCCGGGGGCAACACCTTTTCCATTTTGTCTGCTGGGGCCACTAGAAATGCTTCTTAATAAAAATATACAAACAAGAAGTGAGTCTGTACTCCTATATACCAACGATGTGACGAATGTGAGTACTGTTTGGTTTGAAAACAGCCTAACAAAACCGATGCACAGTCAGCGGACATCAATATGTCTCCATGACCAGCTCTCATTAAAAGTCGCAAACATAACTGGAAAGTTATAATTTTCCAATTTCAGCTTAAACATGTGTGTTCCATGGTGTTTCAGTCAAAAACATGAAATCTGCACCGTCACCAATTTTGAAAGATGTCACTTGTATAGTACCTACATTTGTATGCTACCATTTCTTTATCCTTTCTGGGCACACGCAAGTAATATTTATTCTAGAATGGTTGAGAACTTTGCTATAAACATTGTGACAAATAGATTATTACGGAAGTATAATTCTGTGGGGATCGACATGTCAAAGAATAGACCTGGCGTCTCGTAAAAGGATGGACCTGGCGTCTCGTAAAAGGCGACTGAAAGAAGTTACGGTAGGATGTGTACTCTGGCCTCGTAAAACTCTCAACAGCAATGGCTACCTAAATAGACCCAAAGGTTGGTGGAGAGTTGTCACCCGAGTGGTGCAAAGATGTCATCCGTCAGGAGTAGGAATCACCAACAAAATGGTGGATGCAAAAATGGTGGATGCCCTCATACTACTACTACTACTACTACTACTACTACTACTACTACTACTAGTACTACTACTACTACTACTACTACTACTACTACTACTAGAAACAAAATAACTATAATTAATCTTTCCTGAGGTCACATTGCCATCTTGAGTCTGTAAGTGTAAACTTCTTTTTCCATGCAAAATCAAATCACCGCCTGATATTTACTGCTCTATAAGTATCAATACATTTCACATTAAAGTACTGCATATATCGATGGGGTGGATATTGATACTCACGTATAAAATTTTGTCTGCGATAAAACTCTTCTAAATAGCAGGCTGCATGATTCACAGGTGTGTCCTATATTACCTATATCACTTCTACTGGAACTACAAGAAGTTACTGCTACTAAATAATTCTTCATCACTTGGGTTGGTATCATACAACCCTCGTCTCTATTTCAAGCGATATTACGTATATATCAACTTTTGAGGCCAGTCATGCGACTAATATACTTTCTAGTCAACATAGACTTTAAACTTCGGGCTACTTGCTACCGTAGCGGAAAACACCGAATCTACTTAAACATTAGATAGCGACATGGTTACGAAATGTCACGTAACATTTCTCGCTGAATGCATTGTTTAATAGCAAAATCTACTGTGTGTCTATAAATAAACTCCTTTGCGCCACAATGAATCAGTTGCTGACAGAATGCTAAAGAAGTTATCAACATGATGGTATTTTCTTACATTATTGAACCAACTTGATTTCGTTAAAAATATCTTCCTTCTTAAGAACAAGAACAAAAACAAAAACGGTATTTCGAACTTACATTAGGAACTTATTTCCTCGCATATTCACTAACACTCAGGAATCTAAAATTCATAAACGTCTTCCTGTCTTGAAATGATATACAAGTCTTTTCCGCTAAAAAGGAAAAGAGAACTTTGGATTGTATACGATTGCACGACTATCTAACAATTTTTTTCAAAGTAGATAAATATTATTCGTTTTCTCATATGCGATGAAAGATTGTGCATTGAATTTCATCATCTGCAATTTAATTGACATGTCTCTTCTCCTATAACAAATTAAATTAGTTTATCTGTCATTCACCATTATGTAAAGAACTTTCCTTCTATTTCGTGTATGTTCTCTCGGGACGGACGTCAGGCCTATTATAATCTCTATTTAAAAACGATAGCAACAACAAAAAAGGTGCAGCAGCAGTAATTATAATTATTATTTCCAACATAGACAGAAGGGCTAGTGTGGCAAGCTGGGAGGATCGTTAGAGCACCGGGCAAAAAGCTTGCGGCATTTCGTCGGCAGTAAGTTCAGAGTTCAAATTCCGCCGATGTCGACTTTGTTATCTTTTCGGGGTCAAGAAAATAAGTAACAAAAAGTTTACAAAATTTGAAATCGATATATACACGAGGCCAGCAATTATGAGATTGGAGGAGAAAGTCGATTATATCAACCTCAATACCTGACTGTTAATCATTTAATCCTTCCGGATGTAAGAAAGATAAATTAACACAATTTCAACAATAACATATCCCAAAGGAAGGGGGGGGGGTGTTCCACCCAGGCACAACCGAGGAACCCCACACATCCTGGTTAGCCTGACTGCCAGGTGCACCTCAGAAGGTCCCACTCTTTTTCTCAACTCCGCCGGTTTATAAGCGTATGTTCAGAGTAGGTCCATTCGCACTGACCATCCTCACCACATTCACCCAAATTTCAACAAAATTACTGGCGGGCAGTACACTCCTCTACATTCTCACTAACGGCGGCTACACGTCTTCACTGTTAAGAAAACCCTGGAGATGGCACACCCTAAGCTCATGTCTGCGCACCTTTAGCCACGGGATGCCTCCATTCAGTGGCTGTTGACAGCAGATGGACCGTCTAACGAGCGAAACACGTACCTTCCACAGAAAGTGGAGGAGCAAGCGCTCCAGCTTGATCAGCCACGAAGCAGGGCAAGGCCCGACGGTCAGACGGTAGTAGATTACGAAAGCGTTGTACGCATTCGCGACCTCCGCCCAACCATTCAGATACATCATCTTTTCTGCCCATTTCAGGGTGAGACCGGCCATCCTACTCGTCACCGCGCCACACTTTTTGTCCAGACGGAGGTCTAGACCAAACCAGACCAGACCAGAGCCGGAGCAATTTAACTGACCCTTCCGTCCAGCGCCCTACAACGCTGTCAGTCGGCATGGAACTGCATTTCCAGGTGTCGAGCTGCAGGCCCACCGACTTGTCCTCATTAATCTTTGCTTCTGTCACCGCTTTGTACTTCCTTAAAGTAGTGCTGATCACCTCGATTTCCGAGCTGTTCGACAATATTACGGTGATGTCGTCCGCATAAGCCGACACGAACCTCTGCATCCTAGTTCACGCAGGATGACCCACGAAATATTAAACTTCCTTAGTAGTGGCTCTAGAGCAAGCACATACAGAAGAGCGAGAGTGGGCATTCTTGACGGGCCGAATGAGCGATGGTAAACGATTCCGATAGGTGGCCATTTACTTTGACCACCGAACAGATGTCGCTGTACATTACAGCGATGCAGCCTCTGAAAATGGGACAAACACCGGCTGGCGCGAGGACAGCATCCATGTATTGATGGTCTAACATATCAAAAGCTTTTGATTGTTCCCAATTGATCAGGGCCCCACACCATGCCAGGTTCCTTCCCTACCCTCTCTATGTTGTAGCGCGTGAAGTTGAGATTGTTGTGGATATATCTATTCGGGATAGCGCATGTCTGTACGTCACAGAGCAGCTTATCGACGACAAGCACCATTTCTTAGCTAACACCTTGGCCAAAATTTTATAGTCTGCGTTCAGCAGAGTTATGAGCCTAAAGTTATATATTTCGTCCCCCTTGTTTGGGTCCTTTCTTAGCAGCACCACTATCCACAGCCCACAGCATTGGGGATTCTCCCGTTCTGCTGCCAGTTGCGGTATACATCCGCCAAGAGATCACAGAACAATCGGGCATATAGAGATAAAGGTCGAAAGACAGATCATCCAGCCCCAGAGGCTTCTCCCTTGTGCAGCCTGTCATCACCTCCTCTATGTTGTCATCGGTCGTTATCAGCATTTCGCAGAGCTCCACGTCATTGGACGATAGGGGCGGCATACTGCTGAGGTAGGAGGTAAAATCCACCCCGACCCTGTCACACCACGCGCTAGGTACAGTTCGGCGAAGTGCCGCTGAAATTCCGTACACATCTGTATGCACGCGTCCCGGCCCGTCAAAAAGCAAATTTTGGCTTTGTTACCACGTTACACCTCTACATCCCGGGGTCATTGAACTGCTTTCGTTCCCTCATGTCTCAGCGCACGCACCCTACCTCTGACAAAACAAACTTCGTATTTAGCATGTAGAATTGATCAAAAGCCGATCTTGCCGCCAGTACGTCTGTCACTATGCCTCTCCTAAGCGCCTCTTCTAGCTTCCTAACTTGATCTCCCTTTATCCTAGATTCCCTACGAAACCATACGGTCTCTACTCTACAAACCCTTTTCACGGCTATCCTCCATCAGTTTCTGACGATTGCACCTGACACGTCCGATGGACTAACATGCTAAACAGGTTTCTGAATGCTTGACGCTCCGGGAAAGACGAGTTCTACTTCCAGTACCCGGGGCCCTACCTATGAGGCCTTTCTAGGTCGACCGTACAGATCACAAATTTGTGGTCTGTGTAACCGACGACTTTAAATTGTGAACAACGTATGATACTTCCTTCTACTGGCCTACAGAATATTCTATCTAGATATAATCTGGAAGGCGCGTGCTGTTTGGCCATGTCCACGTTGGCGCATTAGGAAAATCCAGTCAGTACCTGTCTGACAATTGGAAGCAGCTGAGCAGGCTTGCGTCCAACATAGCCTTCCAATCCCCCTCTAAAGAGCGAAACGTCCCAGGGAAAACCTCCAAACGTCTTAAGAAACCTTTTATTTGATTTTGATCTCTCCACCCTGAAGAAGGAGGCTGGATACTTTTAATGTTCAGCTGCTTCCATTACTCGTTGCAAATTATGATGAACTACATCTCCCAACATTACGAAGGAACTCCACGCCCCCAGAAACAGCTGGCGGACTTGTATCACCTCCCCTCTAAGTCTTTGTGTCTATGTAATCTGAGTAAGTTTGCTCTCTCACTATATAAATACATTTATATTTATACTTGAACGTTAGTCATCTGAAAATTTACAGTTTTACATGTATACATGAATATATATTCTGTATATCAAACCCAAGGAGGTTTATCTGTTTATTTGCATCATCATCCCTATATCTGCTCATTTGGATTCTCCTTATAGCCTCTCTTTACCCACCTGACCTGGTTTTCAGTAAAGATCTCGGAGTGTACGTTCAAATCATCTGAGCGCTACAAAGAGAATCTTATTATATAAGATTCTCTCGATTCCATTTATTGACTCT
>JAOPUL010450870.1:0-11373 GCA_027564515.1 Octopus rubescens | reverse complement strand
TGGGGTCGATAACATCGACTACTCCCCTCCCCCAAAATTCCAGGCCTTCGTGCCCAGTATAGAATGGAATATTAAATATATCCCATAGCAGGATACTTAAATTTAACTTATGAGGTGTATTTTGTTGAATATGTATGTATGTGTGTGCTTGTGTGTATGTGTGTGTTTGTGTGTGTGTGTCTGTTTATTTACATTTGTGCTTCTTTAAAAATCACTGAGCTACAAGCAGTGACAGTCATTTCCTTTGTCAACAAACTGTCCGCTGGCTTTGTGCCATTAAATATGTGTGAAAATAAATGATCCCTTACTTGAAAAACAGGTGAGGGTTAGAGACTGGAAGGGCATCTGGCTGTAAAACAATGCCTCAATAATATATTCAGCTAACCCATTGTAGCATACAAAAACAAACAAACAAATGATATCTTTCATCTTTTACTCGTTTCAGTCATTGAACCACAGCCATGCTGGGGCACTGCATTGAAGGGTTTAGTTGATCAAATCAACCCCAATACTTATTTTCAATTCTGGTGCTTATTCTATTGGTTTCTATTACCAAACCACTAAATTACAGGGACATAAACAAACCAACACTGGTTGTTAAGGGAGGACAAACACAAAAACGTGCATACACACATATATGATAGGTTTCCATAGAATTTTCATCGATCAAATCCATTCACCAGGTGTTGGTCAACCGGAGGCTATAGTAGTAGACACTTGCCCAGGATGCTGAGCAGTGGGACTGAACCCGAAGCCATATGGTTGCAAAGCAAGCTTCTCAACCACACATCCATTCCTGCCTAATACTGTTTGATTATATGTTTACTCAATCAGGACTGAACATAGACTAAACAATAACAACAATATGATTAATGATTAGAGGAAATAATCTTTTCAAGTGAGATGTTTTTAGGGGTCCTTTCTCTCACCTTATGGTTGTTTAACCCTAGGTTAGCCTTGATTGAATAAACCAATGATATTCCAGTCATGACCATCCTAGCTTCTTTTTTTTTCAGATTAATATAATGAACAACTACATTATGCAATGTATCCTTCATTTTTTAAGATAGTAGGGTGTCATATGAAGATGGTTTGGTTGCTATTTCTAGTTGGTTAGTCAACCATATAGAGGCTCTCTTGTTAGCTCAGATTTACAACTATAAAAGGCTTGTAGTATGTTATTATTTAGTCCAAAGTTATCCCTGATTGAATATTCCATCCATATCTGTCCTGACTTGAGGTTTAGTGTACCTTGGACAATGCTATCCAATGTATTTTGTCTTTAATACAGTAGGGTGTGATTTGAAGAAGAAACTCTCTTGTTGGTTTGGTCACATATTTACTCAGTAAGTAAAAGTTTCATGGTTCAGTTCTTATCTGGGTTTGTTAGATTGTGTGTAGTCTGATACCATGTCTTATTTATTTATGCTGTTGTTTAATCCCAGATCATCACTGATCCTGCAGACCTTTGATCAAAAGGGGTTCTAGCCATGACCATCTCATCTTTTACTCAAATGTAATGCATCCAAGACTACATTATTCAATATGTTTTTCTATTGTAAAGAGTAGGGTGTGATTCAAGGGAAATTAAACTGCTATTTCTAGTATCTCAAACAAACATGTAGAGTCTTCATTAATTATTTGTGTGTGTGCCTGTGACATTTTTACATTTGTGCTATCTCCCCGCCCATTCTCAAGGGTGTGACTTTGCAACCAGGCTCTATCATTGGCTCTTGGGATATTTGCTGTCTTAAATGTCATTGGCTCATTAATTAGCTGACAGCATTCGTTTTCATCACCAACATCATCATTAACATTTTTTCTATCACTATTACCATCATCATCATCATCACCAGCAGCAGCAGCAACAGTAATATTTCCCTTTCATGATGATTATGATAATGATGATGGTAACAGTGATTCTTGCACCACCTAAACAAGTTTACTGAAATTAAATCAGCCATCCCCTTGATTAGAGTTGATAATAATTAAGCTAATGTATCTTTCTCCTCACCACAAGTGGTCAAATAGGGTTTCTCTGAAAGTACACTGGAGTAACTCTACTCGATAAGGTGTGTAACCTAGAGTTCAGGGAGTTGCTCCAAGCCAGACAACTACTTCTCTGCTTTGAGAGGTCATATCTCTGGTACTAAAACCTGTAGTTAAAATGCCTGAGGAAGGAATTGCAGGACAGATTTTATGAACAAGGCCAGCTGCAGGAGACATTGGAGTAAACTATGAACAAGATGTTTGGATGGATGGTTCAAGTATGTTTGTACTTTAGCATTTAGTTTTCATGCAGAGAGTGTATCTGGATATTTAGGCACCAGTTATTTTAAGCTATCACGCCACTCACTACTTATGAAACTATATATATATATATATATATATATATATATATATAAGTAGGTAGGTAGGTAGGCAGGCAGGTAGGCCGGTAGGCAGGTAGGCCAGTAGGCAGGCAGGCAGGTTGTTGAGTAGTAGTGTTGGGGCAAAGACACACACACACACACATGATGGGCTTCCACACAGTTTCCATCTACCAAATTCATTCGCATGGCATTGGTCATCTCAGAGCTATAGTAGAAGACAGCCCAAGGTGCCATATATTGGGGTTGAACCTGAAACCACATGGTTGCAATGCAAGCTTCTTAATCACACAGTTCTGTCTCCATAAATGGTAAAAAGAAAAAGGAAATTGTTCTATCAACACTATTGCTTCCTTGTAAAATATAACAATACCATAATTGTTAAATGTTGATTCCAATACTTTCAGGAACTGCTGCCAGCCAATGCTGACCACGACTGGCTGAAGAAAGTATTTTCCTCTTGTGGGATGGTCACTTATGTTAGTCTTCCACGCTACAAGTCCACTGGGGATCTCAAACAGTTTGCATTTGTTGAGTTTGAAACCATTAAAGGTGCGCAAAGAGCTTGTAAAGTGAGTATTTCTCTCTTTTATCTTCTTTCTTTGTTTTGTTTGTTTTTGTTCTTCATTGTTTTCTCCTTTTTACCTTCCATCATTCTAAAGTCAGTGAAAAATAAGTACCAGTTAAATACTGGGGGAGGGTTCAACTTAGGAAAATTTATTGCCTTGTGCAAAATTAAGAAATCCTATTTGGGTAGAGCAGTGGTTCTCAACCATTTTTTTGCCTATGGACCCCTTTAATTTCTATTTTACTCGGGTGGACCCTCATAACTACTCGATGTTTAAAAAATCCTACTATATTTTTATAATTAATTATTAACCCTTTCACTGCCGTATTTGACTTTAGTCAAATTTCCATGTAGGTGCCGTATTCAACTTTGGTCGACAAAAAGATTCCGTTCCAGTCAAGTTAGGTTGTTGATTCCCGTTTTTATAACAACTGGCACTGAGTATTCGGGTGGGCTTTTTGAGAACTAATAGATGTCAGAGTTGGTGAGTTTTTCAAAGTTTGTTGTTGACAGGAAATTGACTTTTATTCGACCACTTTCTGAAGTGCGTTGACAATGGCATCAAGCAGAAGACTGAGGTAAACACTGATGACTGTAAGTGAAGCGGTAGCCAGAATATTACAGGATTCTGGCTCAGATTTCAGTATGATTGATTCAGACAATTTTGATGTTGATGATCATGATGTTGATGCTCCAATTGACAACTCATCCTCTGAGGATGATCAGTGATCAGTGCCATGTGGATGTTGATGGGGCTGGCGATGGCCCTGCCCCCCCCCCCGAACCAGAGAGTGAGCCAAAACAATATTCCTTGGCAAAGAACACAGACATTTGATGACTTTGTGCCTCTCTGGTGTTCTGCTTATGGTAAAATGCCTGGTCCTAGGCTACCAAACACCTTTCCTGATGATCCTACACCTTATGACTATTTTTCTTCTGTACTTCCCTGATCAAGCTTTTCAACTGATGGCAGATATGACCAACTTGTATGCAATTTTTGACAAACTTGATGATTTACCAAAGAGGTCTAGATTTCTGAGTTGGGTAGAAACTGACATAAATGAAATGAAAGCATATGTTGTCCTGCAACTAGCTATGTCCATGTGTGAAAAGCCTGAAATTGAGGGTTGTTGGAGGTTCATGTCCCCAACATTGGTGACAGCTGGGTTTGGTAAAGTGATGTCAAGGAATCGATTCGAATTGCTGAGCTCTTTCCTGCATTTCATGCACAATGAACATTATGTTGCTAGAAGTCAGCCTTATTATGATCCTCTTCAGAAAATCAGATGACCCCTGATGGATGTAACAGCTCCATTGCTCACTGAGTACTACATTCCTGGACGTGAGGTATCAGTTGATGAGTCCATGAGGAAATTCAAAGGAGAAGATTCACTTCAGGCAATATATTCCCAATAAGCCGACAAGGTGGGGAATAAAACTATGGGCATTGTGTGGGATGGATCTATTTGATCAACACTATTCAACTACTCTATTTCCTCAAAGTTCAGAAATGGTACCATGCCGTTTTCCATTTGGTCAAGAATGTTGCCATAATCAACAGTTACTTTTCAAAGCAGTGGAAGGTGAGGTTCTGTGAGGTTCAAGGAAAAAGTTATGAATAAACTTGTATCCTTTGTTGAACCGAAGACAACCAACCATAGTGGTAGAAGATCAGGACTCCCAGAGGAGGCTATACCAAAGAGACTGACTGAGCGTCATTTCCTCTCAGATTCCAAGATGAAAAGTACAAACCAGACTGTATTGTGTGCAGTAACACTAGAGCTAATCCCAAAAGGAAACAAACCAAATTTGGATGCATGCAGTGTACAAACAGTCGTGGAAAGTGTCTGGCCATGTGCCTTCCAGACTGCTTTACTCGGTATCATACAGTTATCCACTACAACAATTAGCTGTATATGGTTCTATTCAGGAGGTGAAATAGGAAAAATAGCTTGATGAGTTCAATTTCCTATTTTATTGTGCAAAGTTTGACCTGTAACATGTTTTTGTCATGAAAAAAGCAGATAAAAGTTGTCTTAAACTACAGACAGCAAAATGGTCTTGTTTACTAAAAAGTGGTGGTGCTGGCAATGCATGCGCTTAGCAATAGGGAGCAGTGAAAGGGTTAATAAGAATTCTATAAAAAAGTTGTTAAAATATTTTGTGTATTGTAGAAGTATAACTTATTGCACATAAATTCTAACAACAAAATCTTATATGGATCCCCCCCCTCCAAGGGCCATATAGACCCCAGTTAAGAACCACTGAGGTAGAGCATCCAGCCATAAGAATCATGCCAAAGCTGACATTGGAACTTGTCATAGTCTTGCGGCTCACTGGATCCTGTCAAACCATTCAACCCATGGCAGCATGGAAAATGGACATTAAATGATAATGTAGTCATCATCATTTTAATATCCATTTTTCCATGCTGGCATAGATAAGATGAGATCCATTGAGGCAGATTTCTTTGAGTGGATGCTTTTTGTTTCTTTTTACATGCTGAGTTCAGGCTGACTTTGAGTTTTGCACTTTGAGTCAATCAGTAAATATCTGTTGAATACTGGGGTTGATATAATTGATTCTTGCCATACACCACCCCAAATTCATGTTCTTGTACCTGAAATTTGAAATCAGTATTTAGTTACAGTTTAAAATATTGGTGCAACAGCCTAAAAGTCTTGCATTCAAATCCACAGTTGGCCTTCATTGTATATTTTAGGCACCCTAATCCCTATTTTATGTATTCCAGTACTCATAGGTGCTAAGCTTTCTTGGACATGTACATATTTCATCATCATCATCATCATCATCTGTATTCCATGCTTGCTTGGGCTGGACAGAATTTCTTGAGGCAAATATTTTGCAGTTAGATACAGTTCCTGTTGCCAACCCTCACTTGCTTTCAAGCAAGGTATTATTTCCCATGGCCAGGCAGGGTTTCCACAGAAGACTGGAAACGAATGACATCGCTTGTATTAATGTGCTACTAGTTTAAAACCTAAATGTGATGTCAAGACAAGGGTACACACTCAGACACATATGACGTGCTTCGTTCAGTTTCCATCTATCAAATCCACTCAGAAGACTTTGGTCTACCTGGAACTATAGTAGGAGACACTTGCCCAGGGTACACACACACACACTCTCTCTCTCTCTCTTTCTTATACACCAACAATTCAAAATCACTGGAGCAACCATAATGTTCTGGTGATCTGAGGAGCTAGCTTTCTTTACCTGCATTGGTTTGTGAATATACAGTTGTTTTGTATAATCCATAGCAGGTATATTAATGCAAACATGTAGCATAATTTTATTTCACACTGAAATTATTACTACATGAAGAAGGCTGTGAAATGGCCATAATCTTAAGTGGTTAGATAAATATATTCATCTCTTGTAGTTGCTGACTTTTTATGGTTTATCATCATCATCATTTAGCGTCCATTTTCCATGCTGGCATGGGTTAGACAGTTTAACTGGAGACTGGCAAGCCGAGAAGCTGCACCAGACTCCAGTCTGTTTTGGCTTGGTTTCTACGACTGGATGTCCTTCCTAACACCAACCACTCCAAAGAGTGTACTGGATGATTGAATGTGTCACCGGCACTGGCCACGATTTTGAATCCTATATATATATGTGTATCTCCTCCTCCTCAACACCATCATTTAAAGTCTGTTCTCCATGCTGGCATGGATTGGATGGTGTGATAGAATCTGACGACCTGCAGGGTGCACTTCCAAATGCCAACCACTTTAAAGTATGTACTGGGACTTTTCTTGTACCGTCAACACTAGTGAAGCTGCCAAGTAACTTGCAAGACAGAAAAAGGATAGGGAAAAAGAAGAAAGAAAAAATTCCCACTAACAAGTAGGGAGGATTTTATAGGAGTTAAGGGACATAACTCTTAACTTAACCTTTGTTCAGTTTGTTTCATCGCCTTTTTCACAGCAACCACAAACCAGATGTATCTGTTCACCTCCAGCAATAGAGAGCTGTCACCACATTTCATTCCATAACTGCCATCTCTGAAGAGCGAAGGGTTACATAATCAGGCTGTTACCTAACACTCCGTTGAATCCCTAGTGCAAAACCAATTTCTAACACTCCGTTGAATCCCTAGTGCAAAACCAATTTGTAAGATCAGCCGTAATGAATCTATAATACTGTACACTTTGATTAATATACCCACCTTATTGACAAATATATGAGTGCATTTTTTACTGACATGTATTCTTAGACATCTATATATATATACATATATATATATTTTATCTTTTACTTGTTTCAGTCATTAGACTGTGGCCATGCTGGGGCACCACCTTTTAGAATTTTTAGTCGAATGAATCGACCCCCCCCCCAGTACTTATATTTTTTAAAAGCCTGGTACTTATTCTATTGGTCTCTTTTGCCGAACCGCTAAGTTACAGAGACATAAACACACCAACACTAGTTGTCAAGTGGTGGTGCTTGACAAACACTGACACAAAGACACACACACAAGATATATATATATGACGGGCTTCTTTCAGTTTCTATCTACCAAATCCACTCACAAAGCTTTGGTTGGCCTGAGGTTATAGTAGAAGACACTTGCCCAAGGTGTTATGCAGTGGGACTGAACCTGGAATCATGTGGTTGGGAAGCAAGCTTCTTGCTACACAGCCACACCTATTATGTATATATCATCATCATTTGGCATCTGTTTTCTATGCTGGCATGGGTTAGACAGTTTGACTGGAGCCTGGCAGCTGCGCCAGACTCCAGTTCGTTTTGGCTTGGTTTATACGGCTGGATGCCCTTCCTAACACCAACTACTCGAGAGAGTGTACCGGGTGCCTTTAATGTGTCACCGGCACAAGTCTTTTTAACATGTCACTAAGAAGCTGGAAATTTTATTGGTATTATTTATTCACCATTACACATGTTTCATTTGCTAATAGGAATTACAAAGTGTTACCTTTTAGATAGACATGTAAGGAATTTCCTATTAGAAATTCTTCAGACAGAGAATTAAATAATACAAATTTTACATTGGGATGAAGCATTAATATTTAGTTAGTAATCAGATGTGTGTGTGTGTGTGTGTGTGTGTGTGTGTGTGTTGCACATACACATGTGTATATTTCAAGACTCTTAACTCCGGATGGAGTTCGGAGTTGAAGATCCGGAGTTGTAGAGATGTTGTTTCCGTCTTGGATATTTTAAACATGGTGGGACCTATTCTTCTCCAGTTCTAAACACAGTTGATTTGTTACAGAGTGGAAGAATAGAATCGACTAGCTTTTTATTTATCGACTCTGAAATGATGAAAGTAAAGCTGACCTTGGCAAAATTCTATCAGATGCTGTAACGACTCTTCTAGAAATATTGATAGGGCGGAGGTGTGGTCACAAAGATTTCTACTCACAGAAGTTGAAAGACTGAAAGTTATTGCTTAAGGGAGATAACCACGTACCACATCATCATTTAAGATGATATTATTTGTTAAAAATATCATTTCAAATTTTTTTACTCATTAAATTTGAAAGTATTTTGAGAAGCAAATAAGTTTGAAAAAACAACAACAACAAAAACCCTTCAAAACAATCATACTGTAAACTTATATGCAAACTTGTATGGTATTGGAATTGTCTGGAACCAAGTAAAAGAGATTAAGGTTTATAAAGCGGGCAGCTATATATATTTTTTCTTGTGCACAGAATTGATATCATCAACTTCAAGATGTTACTAATTTCCTCATCTCCGCAGGGATGAAAATTATTGTTGACCTTGGTGGAGATGTGAAGTCAAACCGGCAAAGTACTTGATTAAATGTAAATAAATCCCTACAGCTAAGATGGCCGCCTCCTCAAGAACATGTGCTATGTTCATCTCGAAAGGAAATTTATTCAAACATTTATCCTACCATCGCTTTGCCCGCTTCAGACATTTACATTTAAAGGTTAGTATTATTTCAGCTTTCAATTTTTGTGTTTGTATCATCTTTATTGAAGTGTCATGTGGTTCTAACTTGTTGATTACTTTCCAAAACTTATTCGATTAATGAACCAGTTCAATGTTTATTTCATTTTATTTTTAAAAAAAAGACATCTTACGGATCTTATATATATAATTATTTAAATGAATTATTATTTGATTGAATTATATAATATATAATTAAAATATGCATCATTCAAAAAGCCTTCTATTCGCAATTTACGAACTAGATCGGTTGTTTTTGTTTTACTCCAGGTCAGTTTTGATCGAGTATACACCTATGATCAAAAGCGTTTCAGCCGTAACCATCCCGTCCTTTTATGTATCTAGGACTACATTGTACATGTATCTTCCCTTTTCAAGACAGTGGGTTAATATTTGAAGGAATTTAGCTGCCATTGTAAGCATCCTCAACGGACAGGTACAGGCTCCCTAATACTGAATCGGTGAACAAGCGATCGCTTCACGACGAAAACGGTCAATTAAATTTAAAAAAAAAATTTAATAAGTATAATAACGACATAAAATAACATTTAATATATTCTAAGATTCTGAGAAAGTTCATTGCAAATGTATCATCATTTACAAGCTGTAACAAACTGTATTTTCGAATGAGACTGTCAGTATTACTGTCAATTCTTTACATTGTATTACCATTATAAATATATTGTCTTTGAAACATCGATCAAACGATTTACAAAATAGTATGAAATCATGTCAAAATTAAGAATTCTCACAGAGATAGGAAGCGATAACAAAAGTACATTCAAAATCAATCGAAATTATATCATGATTTGTGATAATGTTGAAAAGCATGTTAACTGAAACGCAGCCGAATTTGGTGGGAAGCTTGCCATGCTTTCTGATCAATAGTATTTTCTTTTTAAAGTAAAGGTAGTGACCCCTATCAGGAGATAACCTTTTTTTTAAGAAGGGGTCATTAGCCAACACCGGTGTTGGTCATCTTTTCAATCAACTTTCGGATGTTTATATTTGAGGTTTGCTACGTATCTTCCGAGGATATGTTTGTCTTGCAAGTTTCAGTAATTATCTTTGGGGTTTTGGCTACATTAAAGGTTGTTAATAATAAATTGACATTGTTTGCACCGTTTTATAGTCTTAATTGTATATATCTTCTATATATACGGGCCACCCATGTCAAACCATCAACCAATCAACTTCATCTGAACACCAAACCGGGCATCGATCTCCGTGTGAGCAAATTAATTGTAAGAAGAGTAAACTTTGCATGCAAAAAGCTGCATAAGGTGGCACCATCTGATCTGTGTAGGAATAAGTCAAGCACAGTCACTAGAATTGGTAAAATGGTCGTGTCACACCTGTAGACATTCAGTCCCTGTCAATTTCGATGAGACTTGATATTTTCCTCTTTCAAACATAATAGAAACCAAACGCATTCTACGTCTTACAAGTCGACTAGTAACCCAGAATCTCAAAAGAGACAAGACGAGTCATTGAATTGAGTAGACGCAAATTTGTCTGGTTTGCATTAGTGTTACTCAGACACTCCATCTTCATAATTATGTTGCTTGTTTACCATAAGCAGACGTCCAAAACTTGATCAATAATCAACGCGATGAATCAGGTACCAACTTTTCTGGTAGCTATAACACTACTCGTGAAACCTCCGATTAATGTCGCGGTTCTGATCATGTTGTGTTCTGTAAACTTGATAAATAATGTATTGTCAAACATAAAAAGACGACTAATGCTGGGTGATTTATCCTGTTCACTTCGGAGTAAGAAGAAATATGATTAAGGATGTCTGTGCCTCCCCCATGGCTATTTATGAATTAAGGGAAATAGGGGTACATAGGGCATTAAGCAAGTGAGATATCCTCTCTGGATATCTTATCTGTTTAATCTCCTAAGTACATCTCTTAATGCTCTGTATATATTTGATGCTTGTTTATTTTATGTAACTTTCTTAGAAACGCTTAGCATACACTCTCAATAGCAGCAATTCCCAAACTTATATGATTTTCCAAAATTTGCAGAACCCTTACCTATATTTCATAGACAATCATACCACTTTAAATATAAGATATTAAATGAAACCAAAATTGTTTTGGATAGAATTTATTTATAAAATACAACAACATAACTTATTGTTTTGAAATGGTGAATACCTGTTTCTTTACAAAATATAATTTTATAAAATTTTATTAAGAGACACCTTATCTTTTGAAAACACCAGAATTTTTTCATAGAAACCACTTTGAGAAGTGTTGCTTTACTGCGAGATAGACTGCAACTGTGCAGATGAAGATGTTGTCAAGTTCAGAAATGCAGGAAGACAGATCCGATATTGAAATACATGAGATGTCAGTTGATTATGTGATGTTCATCATCATCATTAAACGTCTGTTTTCCATGCTGGCATGGGTTAGACGGTTTGACTGGAAACTGGCAAGCTGGGGAGCTGCACCAGACTCC
>JAOPUL010449820.1:0-11376 GCA_027564515.1 Octopus rubescens | reverse complement strand
ATCACACTCGCATCTCATAACAACAATACGGCACAATTATTTCACATCAATTGGCCCCGCACTCTTTAACATTACACAAAAACACATTAAAACAGAAACCGACCCCATAAAGTTCAAGAAGTCATAGGACAAATTCCTCCAGCAAATCCCAGATAAACCTCCTACCCCTGGATATGTTGTTCTATGCTATCATTGATATATTCTACGTCTAAAGCAGTCATTTGATCTTCTGAAAGTTGCCTTTCAAATGATGTAAATAATTTGTCAGAGCAGAAAAGTATTTGCAGCTGATATGGAGTTGCTGAAACATTTTCAAACTCCATAGTTTTTCAAAGACGGTAGGGTGTAATTGAAGGCAGGAGATATAAGTGCTATTTTCTAAAGGTTAAGTGACCATGTGGAGGTTACCTGAAGTATTGGGAAATGGAAAGTGTGACATTCATGTATTATTCCAGGGCATTACTAGACTTGAGCCAATAAGTGAAACCATGTCACACTTTCATCTTGCTCTCTAACAAACAACACATTTCCAGTTAGCAATACAGAATAAATAAAATATGCTGGGAGCAGACGACTGTAACTGAAAAAAGCTGGGCTGAATGTTTTGTAGTATTTAGATTTTGTTTCTTTTCAGTTACAAGTTCAAATTCTGTCAGGATTGTATTTTTATTTTATTTATCTTATCAAGGATTGATTAAAAAGAATTAATAGTAGAGTCCTGCTTTGATTCAATACATCATATCCTTGCTTCCTTAAATGAGAAATGTATCTATAAGTAAATCAACCCCAGTTAATGAATGGTACATATTTCATCATCAAAGAGTGGTACATATTTCATCAACATAGACAAAGAGCAAATTCAACCCTTTGTGTGATTTGAAGTCAGAATGTGAAGAAATATAATTAAATACCAGAAGGTATTTTGTCCAAACATCTACTTTCATTTAAAAATAAGAAATCAATATTTGAATATAATAATTGATCTTTTGTTTTGCAGATGCCTGGATCATATGTGAAGGTTTGCACAGCGGAGTTTCAAAATGTATTGGGGAAGCTATACATGATAATGAAGGTATATCGGCTGACGGTAATAAAGTAGTAACAATTGGTATTGCACCATGGAACTATGTGCAAAACAAGGAATCTCTAGTGAATAAGGAGGTAAATTTCTGTTTATTTCAAATGGTTTTCCTTTCTTTTTTTTAAACTTCTCCTCTTATCCTTTTGTTATATTACTATTAAGAATTGATTTATAACATTATAATATTGATTTTAAACATTTTGATGCTAATTGAAGTGTAAAGTTCAAATCTTAGATTACATCATGGGATCAAGAAATGACCGGTATAATTTTTCATTTATGATACAATGATAATTTGTTTTATAAGGGGAGTAATATATTCAAGGTTCGTGACTTTTGTGGGGTCTTTTTCTCTGTTTTACTTGAATTTTAACAGCAAATATGGCTAAGTGTTTGACTGTCTGATTATAGAGTATAAGTTCAATTCTGCTGCTGGCATTTCATTGTTTCTGGGGGAAAATATTTTATTCTACATTGCCTCACTTTACTTAGTTATCAAGAATAAATACATCAAGTTGGCAGTGTTCCATCTCTTCTCAAAGATTATCAATCATGTTGGTCACTTGTTTGATTTTGGATCATTTCCTGGTTCTCATTAGAGTCTGTGTGCAATGGATATCGTGTCGGTTGATGCCCGTGAGGATACTTGGTTGTTCCAGTGTCTTACAATGAGAGAAAGAATGAATGAAAAAAAGAAGAAATGTAAAGAGAAAAAGGAGGGAGGCAATGCAGCGGGGGCTGCAAATGTCCCAGCCACACGCCGCAGTAATGACCGCAGTGGCGTCGCCACGGAGAATGGCTAGCGACACTCGCTGCAATGGCCACTCCATCTCCGCGGGGGGCTCATTACTCCGGTGGGCCGCATCCATCCCTATTTTGCGGAGGAAGTCTTTGGTACGAGGACCAAAGACACCAGACATCTTGACGGCTGCCGGCACGAACTGATAGCGGTCAGCCAAATCCTGTACTTGAGGACCTTCCTCTCCTCCGCTTTGTGGGCTACGACACCGGGGTTTCGGGCAAAAACCGCGAGGTTGGTTCCAGAGAACGCGTCGCACCACGTCGCGTCCCAGATTAGGGATCTGCCTCCTTTAAATGGGAAGAGGATTATCTCGTTGCGGCGCTATCTGTTCCCGCGGTCGAGACCTACAGGCTCAAGTTGGGGCGGGAAGCAGGCCGCGTCAAGGCACCTTCTGACGATGTCATTCAGGGTGGTGTGTCCGGGGAATCGGCTCTCACTAAGACTACAGGACAAATAATGCAGGCCGAATACGTCCACTACCGCTCTGCAGAGACATTTGTGCGGCTCACACACGCGAACAACGAGACACTAGGCGAGATTAAAGTAAAAATGAAAAAGCAAACCGTTTGGCAACGTTTAAGAAGGACGTTTATTCTAGATGGAGAAGATAGTCTCTTACGGCCATTTCTAGAATAGCCAAGCATGTGCTTCATCATGTAGGGTGAGCGTTCGATTGGCTGAGTATTCCGTCATCAGAGAGAGAGAGAGAGAGAGAGAGAGAGAGATAGAGAGAGAGAGAGAGAGAGAGAGATAGAGAGAGACATTTGATGGATGTAAAAGTGAGGAAATATCTCCAGTCGAGGATGTTATTATGTTGCATTTTGTCAAGAAATGGGGGAGAAATCCGTGTAAAATAACTCTTAGTAGTTAAATCCATAATCAAGTGAAACATACAGTTACAGGTAGTGTTCGTCTTTATATTCAAATTAGAATAGTCGATTAGAATGGTAAGGAATATATATATATAAGGCGGATAAGCAACCCCAGATTATATGTAGTATCATTGCTAAAGCCACAAAATACATAGGTCGGAGTACCAAATGTGAACTTTGCATCACCGACAAATTAAACATCATACAAACAAAGGCTAACACCCAAAACATCAGAGATGAAACCTTCTGCTCTTGCATACATAAGCAATATCTTACACTCCAATATTTCAAAGAAGATACACCAAGTATTTCATCGTTACAACCAAGATAAGCATCTATTCCTCTGGACGAAAATACAAAATATATACACCATACGAACTCCATATACAGAAGACATATGCCCACAATGCATTAATACATCAGCTCTATATACACCCAGAACATTATAACACATAAACAAACTTTTATTTCAACAACCTAAATTTAATGTTGAGACACGTTTATGAATATGTAATGCATATGAAACGAACATCATACAGACATGTAAATAATACGAAGACCACAAGCTCATGACAAATTCTGTACAACCAGGTACATATAAGTATATTTCAAGTATATATCAAATACATTTTAAATATATTTGAAATATATAATTCCAATTTATAATCCAAGGGAAATAATCTCCCCCAAAAAACCAAAACAATTAATTACAATAAGTTACCCACCTTTAACTTTATTTACCTATCAAATACTCAACACTCGCGAGATTTTTGTCGCCGATCTGACAACAATATGGAGTATATCACCGGTTTTTCTGTGTGACGGGCCCGAACAAATGCAGAGTCCTACTCAGCAGGAGACCAATGGTTGCCGTAATTCACAAATAAAGAATATTTATCCACCAATGCTGTGTTGCGTACTCATTCTCTTTGTTCGTAATTCACGTATATATATATGTATATATATAAATTAATGAAAGTAGCTATCTGTAATACAAATTCATTTAGGTTGAATTCAGTTGTCACTTACGTGACAGAGGGTGCTCTCAGCGTCACGATTGCTAGAAATAAGAGTTAAAACTCCTATATCTGCGTAGAAAGCGCAAACTCTATATACTGGTAAGAGAAGATAACTGCTCACAAGTGACGCTAGAACCATTGGCCGCGATTTCGTTCGCTGGGACTTTTCAACATGGTGCCTCCATTGCCGCTATGATACAATGTAAACTATCTGCAATACAAATCCATTTAGGAAGAATTCAGTTGTCACTTACTTGACAGAGGGTGCTACAAGCACTGCGGTTGATAGAAATAAGAGTTGAAACTTCTATATCTGCGTAGAAAGCGCAAATTATATATATACGAGTTTGATTCATCCGGTGTCTCCATGATGCTAAAACCTGACATGGCTCAGAAGGCCAAGTTGGGAAAGGAAGAGTTTCGGGCATTGGTCGCGTGGTAGGGCGAGTGGTGGTCTTGGCTGGAGTTACTGGGCCTTCTTTTTATTTCTTCTTCAGTCTTTCCTCTGTACTCGAGGGTGGAATAGCTGAAATAAATTGCTCTTCTCCAGGATGGACGGTCGGCGGCTTCTGTTTCCCAGGTATTAGGGCTGATTCCGACTTGAAGGATGGGTGGCTTCAGTTGGTCTTTGAATCTGCGTTTTGAAGCCCCTCGATGTCATTTGCCATTGTCGAGTTCGCTCCAGGAGATGGTCCGTGGGAATCTTAAAGGAGCCATTCGAATAACATGTCCTGGCCACCTAAGGTGATGCTTCAGTTTCACGGCTTCAATGCTCGGCATTTCTGAGCGATTGTTGGTGCATCAGTTCTGCCATTTGATGTTGAGGATCTGCCAAAGATCTTTTCGATATAGGGTCCCTGTCTCGTGAGCGTAGAGTAAGGTGGAGATTTAATACGGTGTTGGATGTCCCTTTCACATGTTTCCGGATTGTGAGAGAGTGCTACCGAATTACTGAATATCGTTAACAACTTCCTGAGGTGCGTCTCCTATGTTGGTCGTAACTTCTGGTATGTCTTGTCCAAGAACAGGCAGCGCAAATATCTTCGTTTTGTCAGCATTCACTTCCATCAGAAAGCGATAGTGGGATTCGGAGACAAGAGTCGAATAGCGCGGGAGGTCAGCATCGGAAGATGTGGGAATGGAAATGCCGTCTACATACTGGAGCTCTCTGATGCTGCTATTTGCCGTTCGAGTCTTGGATCTCAAGTGTGCGAGGTTGAAGAGACTGATGTCCAGTAGAAAGCGGATGTCAACGCCAGGAGTGTCGTGTGGGGTCTCGTTGAGCATCGCCACCAGGTAGATGGAGAAGAGATTTTGAGCCAGGACGCATCCTTGTTTCATGTCTATAGAGAGTGCATTCTGCATGTCATCATGGAGCGCGATGATGAGGTCGATGAAGTGATCGGGACAACCAATGGGACGGAGAACAGACTACAGTGCTGGTCGGGGTACCTTGTTGAAGGCTTTGCGAAGGTCCTAGAAGATGAAGAAGAGTGGTTGCTGCTGTTCACGAGCTTTTCCCTGGAGTTGCCTCACACAGATCATGTCAATTGTTCCACGTGACCGCTGAAAGCCGCATTGAGATTCTGGGAGGATTTCTGCAACATCCAGCAGACGATCCAGATGAATTTTGGCGAAAGTCTTACCGGCAATGGTGAGCAGGAATATACCGCGGTAGCTGTTGCACACTGACCGGTCTCCTTTTTGAAGATGGTAACGATGGTTGCGTTTTTTAAGTAATCCGGAAGGGTCTTGGTGTCCCACATTTGCAGCATCAGGAAGAAGATTGGTTCCCAAACCGTATCCACCATGTGAAAAGCTCCGGGAACTTTTCCAGGTTTCATTGCTTGATGGCTTTCATGAATTCCTGGAATGATGGAGGAAGGGCCATCCATGGTTTCATAGGTCGCTTTGGAGTGTTTCTCAAGAGGTCTTCAGAGGTTTGAGAGTGGTCGTTCGGGAGAAGATGGAAATATTCTCTCCAACGATATCTGATCTCATCTTCTGTGGTGAGGGTTTCGCCGTCAGAAATTTTCGAGGCACTAGTAGACGACCTGATGAGTTCAGCAACTTTCGCTTTCCAGCAAGGGTTCTGGATCTCTGAGGCGCCTTTGGCAATCTGCATTTCTTGTTTCTTCTCGTCCGGTGGTTTTCGAAAGAAATACGTGCTTTTCTTTTCTTATTGATCAGATGTTCTATCTCTTCACCATTTTTCAGCGAAACAGTCTTGGTTTTGGCGCTTTGAGTAGTCGATGACCTCGTCTGCAGCAGATGTTATAGCGTCACACAGAGAGTTCAATCATTCGGTGACGGATTCCTGTTCTGTCTTTCTCTCAGATAGTGGTTAACCGCTTCTTGGAAGGCTTAGGATGTTTTTGGGTCCTTCATTTTGCGACAGTCATATCTCAGTTTGCACTTTTGAGTATTGGGATAACGAAGGGATGAACGGATAGAAGAATTGAGACGGGAGATCAAAAGCCGGTGGTCGATCCAGCAATCATCAGCGCCTGGCAAGTATCTGGTGATGCTCACGTTCTACTTGTCTAGTATCCCTATCAACATAGTCCAGAATATGCCAGTGTTTTGACCTCGGATGTTTCCAGGTTGTTTTGTGGGGGGTTGGAAAACGGAAGAGGGTGTTGGTAACCGTCAGGTCGTTTTCAGCACAGAGTCCACGGAGGAGGAGGAGGAGGAGTCCGTTGGCATTGCAGTTTCCAATTCCATGTTTGCCGAAGATGCCTTGCCAGAGATGATGGTCATCACCGACCCGAGCGTTGAAGTCGTCAAGGACGATCAGTTTATCGTTTCGCGGAACGGCTCGGATGGTAGCGATGAGAGAGTCATAGAAAGCATTTTAAATTCATCTCGTCATCTGAGTCTAGAGTTGGGAAAGCGTAAGGTAGGTCATCTGAGACTAGAGTTAAGAGCAGCGTAAGGTAGGTTTTGTTGAGAAGCGGAATTGGGAAGGACATCAGACGTTCGCTTGTTGACGTTGGGGTCAGGTTGTGTTTTTTGACCAGCTCGGTTTTGATGGCAAGTCCGACGCTATGGAGGCGAGGTTTATTGGCATCCTTTCCTTTCTACAAGAACGTGTAACCAAATTCCTTCACGCTGCCGTCTTCGGGCAGACGCGTTTTGCTCAGAGCGGCTACGTCGATGTTGAAGCGGGCGAGTTCTTGGAAAACAAGTGCGGTACGCTTTTCATCTCAGTGTGTGGTCTGCATGTCCATCACAGTTCTCACATTCCATGCTACCAATGTCAGAGACAGGGTCCAGCTTGACATTTTCTACCGCTGAGATGAGTGCCCTTCGGTCACAGTAAACCAGCCAGACGAAGAGAGCAGTGACCGATGTTTACCCCACCTTTTCTAGGGGCTTCCTTGTACAGCGTTCCTAAGGCCAACTCTGACACGTGCATGGTTTCCGAAATCCAGCGTCACTGCAACTTCATTGAGAAAACTACCATCACGTTTACATCACCAATGTGTGTTCATGAGCTAGAAGCTTCCAGCGCACCAAGCCTGCTCTCATTGCCCGTGGGGACATCGCCATTGGACCTGAAAAAGAAGTAGAGGTGGAGGGCATCAAAGCAGGGTCCAGATGGGCGGTTCCCCTGATTTTTATTAGGGTAGACAACGGTTCGCGAAACCGATACCCATGCACTTCGCTCACGTGGTTGAGACAGGTGATCTTTAACAATGGAGCTGCGTCAAGCTGCCGAAATCCGAATTGCGGTACCAGAGTTCTTTTAGCCTGCCGTTTCGTGGTACTTAATAGTCCTTCATGGCTGCCCTAGCGGCTCAGAGCAATCGAAGGCCCAATCGTACTTTACCCTGTCAAGCGATCCCCTACTTTGGCGTATGTAAGGATCCAGGACTAGGACGTAGGAGCTGTGATTCGGATCCCCTAGATCCCTAGGGATCCAAATCCCCCCACCTCACACACACACACACACACACACACATATATATGTATATATGTATATATATATATATATATATATATATATAAAATAGAAGTTTTTGGTATTATTTATTCTCCATTACACATTTTTCAATTTCCAATAGGAATTATAAATATTTACATGTATATAGACATGTAAAGACTTTCCTATTTGAGAAATCTTAAGACTGAGAAAGATGTTATAATAATGGTATTATAAAGTTTTTCTCCGTCTGAGGATATTTCTAATATGAACTCCTTTACATATCTACATACATGTAAATAATTGTGATTGTTATTGGAAATTGAAACATGTGCAATGGAGAATAAATAATATCAAAAACTTCCATTTTCGTGTTCTGTTTGTTCAACAACTCTGCAAAATATCTCTATAATCTTCAATTTTAATGTGCTTTGATTTACATTTAAAAATGGATACCTATTGATTGGAATAATGGATTACGCAGATGTGCCTACACTTAGATTGTATTGAACCTATATAAGAAATGGCTGTCAACTTTCACGTAGATGATAAAGCTGTTTCCTTCTGGCCAATATCATCATGGCTGTATATAAACTTCTGATCTATGATCTCTAGTATTGAAGCAAACAGCGCATATATTTTGGCTTATGTCTAGTACTAAATAAAAGTTCGGGGAAAACTAAAAACATAAGTCCTATAATTTATTACAACAAACAAAAATACAAATAGTTTTTCTCAGACGAATATAATATGACTTTGAGAATATCAATTCAAAGTTATTATTCATTCTGCAAAATTTAGTTTATTGATCACAAGCTAAAAACTTCCTCATAGACAACGTTTCGGGTTTTACCAGTAGGGGCGAAAATAAAAAGATTGTTCTTGCTCCCCACTTTGGATGCCCCTAAAATATAACTGACCGTGTGAAAAACAGTCCTCCTCTAATTTCAAACCTGCAAGTTTCAAAGTCTGAATTTGGTGCTTATTAACAGACATCACAAAAGACATACATATTGGAAACTGAAATCATTTTAAACTCGAAGGGCATATTGGAAGGTATTAAAGGTAAGCGAGGAATAAGAACATCTTCATCTTTTTTACAACCAGAAATTATTGTGGCCTCTATGACATTTCTCATTCATTTCTTGACAACAAGTCTTGTGTGCCATTGCACAGCTTTGGTTGAGAAAGGTTGCGCAAAAACGTGATTGGAGCGCCTAGTTTCAATCGAAGGTAATGAGGAGGAGTCCCTGGTGGTTCCAATGAATTTATGAGCTCAACCGAGGAACTGACTATTTCCGAGTCATCCACAACAGAGTCTATAGATTTGTAAGTATGTTCATTTCCTGGTAAAACTTTCTCAAGTTTTTCATTTAAATTATTCACAGTAATGTTCTTTGGTGCCAAGTTCCTCAACTGAGCTGAACAAGGTGCAGATTGTTTTTTGGATTCAAGTCACCTTCATGATTCATATCTAGCCGTCCTTCTCCAAGTTGCAAAATAGTATGGGCAAATTGTTCCGAGAGATAATTCCCATTCAAATGTGTTCTCATATTTTTAGAAAGCTTTAACACTTTGACATGTTCCCATAAAATAGATTTCAAACACGCTTTCAATTCATCCTCCTTTCTTCCCCTGGGAATCACTGGCAAAGTTTGTCTAAAATTACCTGAAAGAACTACTGTCATACCTCTCATCAAACAATTGGAATTGCGCAAATCCTGCAGCTTCTAGTGTTTTTTATGGGACATTGTAGCTTCGTGCCATACGATCAAAGAACATTTCACGAGAACTTCAGCTATACCGGAACTTGTACTTATATTACAGACAGGTTCGTCATTTGAAGTTAGATTCAATGGGAGCTTGAATGCTATGTGGGCTGTTCGACCTCCTGGGAGTAAATTTGCAGCAATTCCAGAGCAATTTCTGTTGCACTTTGTCTAGCATTAAATTTGTCACAGACGTTTTACCAGTTCCCCCTGGCGCGTCTCAAATGTATAACCCTCCTCGCTTATGTATCACTTTCTCAATGATTGTTTTATATGCAGCTTGTTGGTCTGGCAAAAGTTTCGGGACATTTTCTTAAATGAATCTGGTTAATGAATCAATATCATATAAAGTTTCTCGCAAAACATCTGTGACCAAATTATTCACCTCAATTCGATGAGTTTCAGGTAACCCAAACGTGCTTAGCTCCTCCCCTCCAATTGAGACAACGCGATCTTCAATATCAATCAATGCAGAATTATATATTTCATCGTTGAATGCTATTTCTGTCTTCAGGGAATCTTAATTGTGCTTGATATGAGTAGTCTTCCGACAAATCAGTCTTATATTACTGCCACAATGATAATGGATTACTTAATTCACAAGTTTTGAGAATCATTGCAAAAAGATATCTCAAAGAAATTGGTATGCGTGACACTGGAGCTTCAGCCACGCTTCTATCCCACTGATAGTCATCTTCTGACAAATTTAAGGCTAAACAGGCTTCCCTATAAGTACCAAAGTTTGACCATCAATCGTTCTTAGGAAGGAGAAGGAAGTCGGTCCTCTTATTTCATGAAGAAGCAACCTCAAAAATAAACATTCATGGTGACTCGGATGCACAGAGTAAACTCTACCAATTGTCGAGTCAAATTTTATACTTGGATGACCCTCAACATCAGCCCCTCTATCTCTGTGAGTAGCATACTTCTTCTTACACATAAAATAATAAAGGAGACAACTGAAGATCAAACATCGTAAAACGTGAAAAATAGACAAATAAAACAAAACTCTGAAGTATTGGGACCTGACAGTGAACTATCAGTGACGTCTGAGACGTTCTGAGGGACTGGGCCACTAACCAGGAACTTCTGTCATCGTCGGCAGTTCGCCTCACCTAGGTGTCACCCACGAGGGTGCTTGGCTTTTCCAACACCTTGACCTCGCCATCGTCCGAGGTAATGCTGCGGGCTTGCTGGCTTGCTACAATAGATTCCGTTGAATCTTGTGGTGTGCGATCAGTAGAAGGGTTTGGTGCTGCATTGTTGGTTATTTGGAAAATTACCGGAGAAGAACTTTCTTCAGTAATTTTCTTTCATGTAAATAAATGCTTATGTTTATTTATTCTGAAAAAAAAATTCGAGAAGTGTGGCATATAGTTTATTACAATTGTTATTTCGAACGGAATGAATGTTTTCAAATAATTTCTATTAATGAATGTTTTCAAATAACTTCTATTAATGAATGTTTTAAAATAACTTTGTTCTATTAATGCATAATAATTTTATTATTCCACAATACTTACTTCATGTACTTCGAATTTTAAGCAAAAGAATTTCAAATGTTTGAAATTCTGAAAACAGTCAACAAATGTTGAAATGATTTGGTTATCTCCCTTAGACTGGTCATTGCGGGGGGGCAGTGCGCTATGCACAACATTTTGGAAAAGAGTCCGTAGGCCCCTTAATGGGGGAAGCTAGAAACACGGGACCACTTCCATTGTCTTCCTCGGAAAACTTTACACAAGAATTAACTTTTAGTTTTTATGTAGATGCTCTAGTCATTCTTCCTATAAATCGACAGACAAACACACACTCAGACCTTCATCTTTATTTTCTATCTCTCTATCTATCTATCTATCTATCTATCTATCTATCTATCTATCTATCTATCTATCTATCTATCTATCT
>JAOPUL010449651.1:0-11376 GCA_027564515.1 Octopus rubescens | reverse complement strand
AGATAGATAGATAGATAGATAGATAGATAGATAGATAGATAGATAGATAGATGGATAGATGGATAGATAGATAGATATATAGATAGATAGATATATAGATAGATAGATAGATAGATAGATAGATAGATTGATTGATTGATATATAGATATAGATATAGATGTATAGATATATACAAGGAGAGAGAGAGAGAGATAACTGAACGCAGAGGCCAGAAACATATCCCATCCTGTATGTATTTAACCATGTTATTGTATTTCTATGTCGACGTCATACCCTTGCAGTTTTGTAGTCCGGAGGATTTAAGAAAAATTAAACTGAAGGACGTTAGCGTGTAACTCGGTGTCATTTGCATAAAGCATGTGTGTACCAGTATCCACCATTTCTTTGTAGCCTATTTCCGTACAATATCATGTTGGTCTAAAGTGGACATTTTAACATATTATAATCATTGTTGATGATTTATATGCCAGAGGTGAATTAATTCTCTAAATGCCGTAGTCGCTTATCTACAGAATATACAAGATGTGATTATGTTCTTTTCTTGGTAACAGTCTCTTAATATTATCTTGCTTCATAAGTAGCTTGGATTTAAGCTATACGAGACACTTCTTCAACCGTTACTTCCTTGAAGTTTGAAATTGATGAAGATGTTGATATTTTACTTTTTGTTTATTTTAGAAAGGTTAGTTTGCTGGCCTATATATATAGTGGATATTTGGTTGTGCTACTTTTGATACGAGTTCAAGTAATGTGACATTTATGATGGACAGAATATTGTTATATTGAATCATCTGTACATATGTGGATTTCAATATTATAGTTTGCAATTTGCGTATAACTGATGATAAACAGGTGTACTTTCTCTTGTTTCTCTTAATTTATCTCCTGTGATGTATTTTCGTTCAGCTGGAAAACTGGTATTCTAATACAAAAACTGTGAGAGCATACATTTCTATAAATAATTTTCTAAACTGAATTTCAAATTCAGACACAAGGCCAGTAAGTTCGGTAGAGGTGAGGGACTAATCCATCCCACTACTTAATGGACCTCGGTGGAATTTGAATTCAGTACGTAAAACGGACGAAATGACGCTAAATATTGTGTAGTATTTGTGTAGTCCTTACGTCCGAGATCAAATACCGCCGTGATCGACTTTGCATGCCATCGTATTGGAGTCGATAAAATATAAAGCAGGTGAGTACTGGGATCGATAAAATCATCTGCCCCCCTCTTCCAAACTTGCTGTCCAAAATTTCAAACCAATATTATATTTTATTCCCTGTGAAGTTGTCTTTTATAGTATCGAAAGATGACATTTCCTTCATGCCTGTGATTCGTTCAACAAATCTTGACATTCCCATATTTAAACATTCATCCGTTCAATTAATATTTGTTAGGTCAACATTCGTCTTAAATATTAAAAATTCCACAAAGTTTCTTACGTACTGACGATTTGAGTCTTTATTTATGGTCATATATAATCGTGTATATTCTAGCTATAACTTTTCCAGCGCAATTTACTTGATAATATATTCCTTACATCGATCTTCTCAAATAAGTCAACTTCTGTTGTTAGAATTTCTCCGCAGGCTGAGGAATACATTACTTGGCTTAAGGCCGTTATATGTATTTCAATTGTTTGGTCTGTAATTATTCGTAATGCGCTCTTACATGCTTCAATTAGAGCACTGTATATTATTTTATGTTACACGATATTTTTCTCTTTTAAAATTGCATCGACGTGTTATTTTCAGTTTCTATCAGTTTTATGTATTAAAATTGCTGTTTAATTTCCTCTGATCTTATTTCTCGATTACTAAATCATTCATTCCTTTTTTTGTTCACACATAGTGTCTTTCCTTGTATTTTTGCGGATTAGGGTTTTTCTATTTTTATGGTAATTTCTAGCTAAAGTTCTTTCTTCTCTTGTGCCTGCTGGTACATTTTATACGTTTATGCTATTGATTTTTAGAAGGATAACGTCGTAGCGTTATCGACAGTTGCGCTACGCCGATTTCGTGATATTACTTGCGGTGTTTGATTTAGCATTGAAAAAATACTTTTTATAGCCTACACAAATTTAGCTCTACTCTTTATTTCGTCTAACACTTTTGTATTTGTCATTGTTCTGTCAACATAGCGTTACATAAGGTGTTTAATGTTATATAGCTATATCTATTGAAATTGCATTCCTGAACTGTTTCCATTGTTGCATTTTTTTTATTGGCAATCTCATTGATACGGGTAGCTGGTACAATGACAAGTATAATACAGGTTATATGGATAAAATATTGCCACCCTTAACATTATAAGAATCTTAAAAGAACCCCGAATCCTTTCTCGTATTTCCTCTCCATAGCTTAGCTACCTAGTAAAACCACATTTAAAACAACTCAAACAGTCTTTAAATCAGAATACGTTCGGGAAATCATCACAATTTTATTCTGAACCACGTGGAATGTTTAAAACTAGAATTAAGGACCCGAGTGAGGTTTTTCTTGTAAATGTTATATTGAAATAGAATGTGTAGCAACTACTTTCATTACATTCCAACCGCAATTCTTATTTTACTCTTTCATTAATGTTGCACTACTTCCTCTTTGATTAATATTATTTTGTCAAATCATCATCATTATCATCATCATCATAATCATCATCATCATCATCATCATCATCATCATCATCATCATCATCATCATCATCATCATCATCATCATCATCATCATCACAACCTTCATCTGCTCGAGCTTGCTCGGACATTTCCAAACAGCGCACGCATCCATAGCGGTAGATCATTTGCCAGTTCTCCTTTATTTAGCTCACCAGAAATATCCTGCAAAACGCAAGCTCCTTTCCCTTATACTGGTGGAAATAGGCAGGATATCTCCGTACAGCTATTTCTAGGTGGGATGAATTCTCCGAGATATGCTTATGACTGCTCTTCATATTCTGCTGCAAGTCCCATCTAGTTTGTATTCCAACTTTTCATTAAACGTCCAGGCTTTTGTTCGGTTTCAAAGGACTGATTCTATTAAGGCAAGGAAAAACATTCATCCTTAGGTTGTCTGACTCGGTTGATTCCAGTTTGTGTAGGGCCCATCATGCTTTCACTATCAGAGTATTTCTTAGATTCTTTTCAGTGTATGTTTTTGTTTCTTTAAATTCACTTTGAGCTTCGAAACTTGCATGGTTCCGGATATCCTTCATCCTGAATGCTCTATGGATTAGTAAATTTCATTACTGTATTCTTTCTGGTTCTTTGTCATCTGAGTTGAAATAATGTTGAGGTCAACTTTACTCATCTTATTTCCGGTATGTTTAATAATTCACCAGTCAATTACTGGAGTCAGATATATTGATTAAGGCATTGTTATCGTAATTTTTTTTATTTTTCGTTATTCTTTTTGTTGTTGTTGCCATGTATTACTATTTTATCACTTTATCTTCATGCTCATGTTCATCATCATCATTTCCGTGAATGTCATCAATATCACGAGCATGTATTTTAACCTTTACGTGAGTTTCTAATACATCACCTCGTATGCATCAGTGTTCTGGAGATGCGTGGAGTATTGCCCTTCTGTAATGAAACATTTTATTTATGTAATATTTTTCGTTTCCTATTTAATACTAGGTTGATTCAATTTCTTCTCGTATTTCAAGTTATAATTAATGGCTCAAACACATTATATGTTAAAACCGTTTATTCAGCAAAATATATCTATTATGGAGATAATGATAATAATGGAACAATTTTCCCACGTGATGAGTTGGTATGTTGCAGGGTTATAAGACGGTGGCGTAGGAGCGGAACAGAGACAGAAATCGGCGACATCGGTCATAAATAGCTGTGTTTCTTTACTTGTATAACTAAGTATACTAGTATACGGAGTGGACGATTATAATAGTCATACATTAGATTACAACAGTGGCGACGAGGAATTAACATCTCGCGAGTATTAAACAAACTCACAAGAAGTTACAACTCTCACTAAAGACTTTTGCACGAATTTTACGGGATAAAATCGTTAAATTATTGAAGACATGTTGGCCAATTTGCTCGAGTTGCAGAAACAGCAACAAAAACTGCAAGAAAAACAACAACAACACTTACTATTATCACATCAAATTCTGCAATTAATGAATAGTAAGTCTTCCGAAAATGCTGAAAAGGGGTTCTCGCTAGATTATGTTGTAAATTCAATAACCGGATTTAAGTATGAACCAGACGAAGGAGTTACCTTCGAAGCATACGATAAAAGATGCGAACAGATCTTCATTAAAGAGTGCAAAGATTGGGACCATGATATGCAAATGCGTCTAACCCTAAGAAGACTGGCAGCAGGAGAACATGAGCGTTATAGTAATTACGTCCTCCCGAAAAAACTTCTGACATAAATTTCAAAAATACAATAGACATATTGTGTAAATATTTTGCGAGGAAAGTTCGTCGTTCAATACACACTGGAGATACTTGAACCTAAACAACGAGGAGGACTGCATCACAAATGCTGGTAGAGTCAACAGGGAATATGAACAATTTAAATTTGACGAGTTAACGCCAAACATGTCCAAGCGTCTAATATTTACTCAGGGACTAACTGTAGAAAGAGACGCAGAATTAAGAACAAGAATTCTCGCTAAGCTGAAAAAAAAAAATAACAAGCGGTAACCTTACAACACGTGTCAGAAGAATGTGAAAGGATAGAAAATCTAAGACACAACACAGAGAAAATTGAACATAAAGGTTGCTCCCAAGTAAAACAAGTGCATCGGAAAATACAAGTGGAGCAGAAGAGAAACCGGGAAATAAACCCAGGTTTTGAATTTGGAGGTCTACACCGAAGGAAAGATTGCTCATTTAAGAATGTGAAGTGTTTCCGTTGTGGAAAACTTGGGCACATAAATTCACACTGTAAAGCCAACATGACAAAATGTTGGAACAAAGACAAAAGGGTAATGTGACAAAGAGGAAATTCGTAAACGTGAATCTTGACTGCAGTTAGACACTGGAAGTGATATTACCATTGTGAATGAAGAAGATTGGAAATATACCAGTAAACTAGGATTAAGTAATCGTCGAGTCAGAAATCAATTCCACGCTTATAACATTTGGTTGGTTTAGATGCGAAACAAACTCGATGTATCCATTGTCAATTTCATTGATATATTGCTGAATATAGGCATTCAAAGCATCATATACTGGTTGAAGTTGTTGAGCATAAATTTTAGCGTCCACAGTATAACGATCTGGAACAATTTTAAAGTGCAGCACCCCATCGAACTTCCACCAAACACACAATATGACCTTCTGTTGAAATCGCCCCTCGTTTGACAACAGGTTCTGAAGCTTGGCCGAAACAACGCCACTGATTTCTTTTATTAAGTTTACGGATGAATCAACTTTTCATCGAAGTTACAATTCGTATCACATAATTGGCATCTCGAGCATTTGTCAGCAGTTGTTTGCAGATGTTCACTCGTCATTTGGCCTGGCCAATATTAAGTTCATGAGAATATCCTCGACCACGTCTGTTCACAAGATTGATGGTGCTTTGTGAAGGTTCAACTTCCGCCGACAATGTAAGTGTGTGTGTGGCTGGCTCCTGTTCATCTATTTCAGGCAAGGCTTCATGTTCCACAACATGGACTCCGTGAACTTGTTTATTCTTCGAGTTGAGTGTCACCTTCCTTGAAACGTCTGAACTAGTTTTTTGCTATTCGTTCCTTGAATGTTACTGAGTTTTCGACATCATTAATTTATTTTCCGCTGTCCTTGCACTCGAACCTTATTTCGACAGGTAGGGTAAAATGATTCTAATTGTAATTTCTTCACCCCTCGTTACCAAAGCTGTAACATAATGAATAACAATTAATGTTTATTTTTTATGTTACATATGAAATTGAAGAGTAAACAATTCAACAACGGTTGGACAACATATTGTATCATATTGACAATATGGCATGGCGATACAATTTGCCAAATATTATCAAATAAAACCCGGAATAAAACGTTTTGATTCAACTTGCTACATTATGCAGAAAAATCACCGTTTTGTGTGAAACTATCACAGAATCGGAAACATTCATCTAGGGTATCCCCTATTTCTTCACTAATGAAAGGGAAATTATCAATGAACCATAACCAGGGCATTAGTCCATGACAATATTATGATTTCAATGTCACTAATTATTGTATATCATGGGTACCTTAGCAAAATTTAATTCCGTGGTATATGCTTGCGGTTTTGTATTACAGTGACGAGTGATGATTCTGCAAAGTATGAGATGTTGGGGTTTTGTCTTATGTTGGTGTTATTACTATTACGAACCATTTATTCGGTTTCATATGCGTCATATTACGTTGTTTGGCATCGTAACCTTACTTTGTGTCCATTGTCAGCTGTGTTAATTCATTAATGTTTAATATGGAAGGTCCATTATTGCACCTATAATTATCTATTTGATTAGATTATAGGCGTTGTGTATATGTTTGTTTGTAATTTTTTATATTCATGCCTTGTTTTTTTTTATATATTGTTCTCCCAACTTAGGTTACATGCACAATCGCATGCATATTTAAGATTTAATTCCCTTGCACTTTGATTTTGACTTCTCATCAAATAATGTTTCGTGCAGTAGTTAGGGATATGTGTATCACAGTACTAGCATTTTCGTTCTAGTGTATCATTATTACATCGAACGGGATTAAGTAGATCTACTTGTCTCTCTGGAACATCACCTCAACAAGATAGTGAAGAGGCAGTAGTCATCGACCGGTTTAAGTGCATGTTATTTTTTCCACTTCTTATTAGTCTTAACGTTACAGATTAGTCAGCATATTGCCCGGTAGATTTTAATGCCACATTTGCAGTATTTGTTTCTCTTTACTCGTTGTTCGTGTTGGCGGTTCGATATAGATTCAAGATGTGTTGCCCAACACTGTTCTAATAATTTTTAATGTATTTTGAAGTTCAATGTTTCAATTGATTTTGACGCACTTAACTGAGTGAATGTGATAGAGTGCCGACGTTTCTAAGTGGATAAAGTAGATTTTGTGTATTTTATAATCTGTAACACAGTGATATTGATGATTGTCTCAACACTCAACAATAAAAAGGCACCACCAAGTTTCAAACTTGAGATATCAGATTCATATTTTTTGCAGATATTTTCTCATTGACTTTTGTTATTTTGAAACACTTCAGGGTGTACATATTTTGATCTTAAATCAATTTAATTATTCGTTATTCACTCGGATAGTTTATATGACATTCACTTGCGGATTCTTTCTTCATAAAGAATGCTATTCGTTTTGTGCCAACCATACGCGTACAGCCTGTATATGGTATACAGAAATACACGAATCTCGATTCCTTCTTGTGTACTGCCATGGGTAAAATATATTATCATTGCATACCATAGACAAAATTATGAAATCATCGTATTTCTTCGTGCCGTATGTGCTTATTTACAGTAACATATGCATGGGATATAGCACTGTATTTTGATCCCATCTAGATTTTCAGGGATACATTTTAGTGGAGGAAGTGTTTTGCACACTACATTTTCTTGTATATTCTCACGACACTTCTAACTTGTTGAAGAACGCTTTTTCTAATTCATATTATATGTCTTATCTCCTGTCCAGATGAAGGAATGTCTCTATTGTTGATAGAAAATGTTCTCTGATCATTCGTGTTGCTACAGATCTGTGATATTTGAAAAACATTTATTCTAATACAAAAAATACCTATCAATTTTACAAACTTACATTAATCATTGAAAATAGTCATAATTGTTTTCCTATAAATTTTGTTGTTTATAATCCTAGTCATTCCAATGATTTCCGAGCAGTAACTGTATTTTTTTTTATTGTTTTAAAACCGTACCACAGAATTGTTAGATGGTCAGAAAATTGGATTGCGTTAGTTCTTCCGTCTCATTAAGTTCTCAGTTGAATTAATGTTCAGCTCCACTATGCCTTTCATCCTTTGGAGCTCGTTAAAAGAAGTGCCAGCCAATTTCAGAAGTCCGCGCGCCACTCCTCTCAAAATCGATGAGTGTTTGCTAAAATTGGTACGAGCTATTAAATAATTAAATACTTATTAAATAATTCGAAATAGTTTCGAAAACAATTTGTTTTGTTTAGACAAATTTGGGTATTTCTTCACTTTATTGCATGGATGGACATCTTTTAGTAAGGGTGAAAACAATAATTCCATCAAACTTCAACTGTGATTTATTGAAGCTTGAATTAACAAGCAACACAGATTGGATTAAAACCTTACTAGCTGATGATGGGAGGTGCTATGGGTACCCCGATGGTATTGCATTTTGCTAAATTACCCATGACACAATTTAGCACATGACTATTAGCGTCATTTAAATCACAACACGGTCATGGACCAATATCCTAGTTGCGGTTCATTGATTAGTTCCTTTTTCATGATTGAAGGAATTCAAAGTAGCCTAGTTGAATGTTTACTTTTCTGTAATAGCTTCACACACACGGGTGATGTCCTGCATACTGTAGCTTTTACAGAGAAGATGGGAGCCATAGAGTTCCCAATTAGATGTTGCTAGCCCCAACTACAACGTTGGTTATGTTGGAAATACAGCGAAAATGATATACCAATCATTTAATGTGAATAGTTATGACGAGAGGCAAAATAACACCAATTCGACGGTCATTGCTAAGCTTTATACCTTCAAGAATTGTAACTTTAAAGAACAGCTTAAACTATACATATATAGGTTAGTCCGAAAGTCTTGTCACCCCTACATATTGTTTTAACTTCACTATAAGATTCGGCAAACCTGTTCCTCCGAAGAGGAAGATACTGCGATGGGAACATAAACTGTTTATCAGAGGATCTCACAGAATCAATTAATTTCAAATCGAAGAGAGGACAATCCCCAATGCGAAGAGATAGATGTGCAGAGGTGGAGGCATATGCACTACGATCAGCCAAGACGTCACTACGAAAACTGTCTTCCGAGTTATGATTTCCCAAAACCGCAATTTTCACACGCATGACAAGGGATGAAATATAACTACTTATATATATTCATACATACAGACACATTTTGATTTCATAGAATGTTACGTATAAAACAGCAGCATATTAAATGAACATTTACCCAATGCATTTTAGTAAAGGGATGAAGTTATTTACTTTCACATAGACACGTACAATAACACAAACACACATAATGATATGTTGTATCATTTGCACAGGTTATGGGTTAAATTCCTGTGTGGATTGGATTTTCATTGCGTAAGTTTACCATTGTAATGTTCGAGTGTCATTTACTAATTAGGGATGATATATTTATACATTTACGTATGTTCCTTTGTGCCAACATCAATATACTTGCGGCTGGTGTGTGTTGCAGGTCAGCCTTATCAAGCCTACGCATAAACATTTCAGTTGTGTGAGTATATAAGCAGATCACACAGTACAAAAGTCATGGCAGCCAAAGAAGCTCATTTATATATTAAAAAAAGTAACTTCGTCTGTCTTGAGTTTTAAGAGTCTTTTCACCATCGAGGGGCGCGTGTATGTTTACTCCAACCCTGATAATTTTCTCTTTCAGAGTCGACATAGCATTATACTATCCGATGTGTTTATGTTCATTTGGCTATTAATCCTATCAACTCGAGTGAACGTTTATAGGTTGCGTCTTTAAGTCGGTAGTGGTTGGTGTAGTTTTAAAGGCATGTACATATAAATATCTACTTTATAAATAATCTCGCCACTTTGCTCACTTGTACAGAAAAATAAACCCATATTATTAAAGGTGCCATACATTCTGCTGCAAATTAGACATAATCTCATAACCAGTTAAACAACAGGGGAATTTTCCCATAACAGAGTAAGATACGGTTTGTGTCTCTCATTGCCAAATATTTTAGGGTACCCGCACGTGATGCTAAATTATCGAATGGATTCCGACTGTTTTACAGAAAATGAGACGTGGATTGTGTGAAATTGGTTTAGTATTTCTAGTTAAACTTGTATAGTTTCGTTGTCTGACTTTGTACAAAGTTGGAATAGTTTTAATGCTGTTTAAAATTGACATACATTTTGAAATATATTCGGCATTTACTTGCATATACCTAAAATATAACTTTTGTAGATCCAGCTTCAACATGGGAGACTCTAGTACCCACTGGAATATGAAAATAATTTCATAATCATTTCATAATCATTTTCCCATAAAATCTTCCTTGTGGATATGAACATAAAATCCTCATCATCACATAGTTCTATGTCACTAAGTTGGCAAATATATATATAGCTTATGAATATAACTCTCAAAAATATGTAACTTAGGGATATGACATAGTTGAAAGTGAATTTTAACAGTATTATTGCAATTAAAAATAAACTAATATGAAATTTGGCAAAGGACGAGATGTTAGTATTCTTAACTTGACAATGTAATACAGATCTGTTACATTGCGCAAAATAGCAAAGACTCGTTAAACACAGACACAGCGCTTCTATTGTATGGGAGAATCATGCCGATTATGATGTTTGGTTGTGCAATATTTGAATCAAGATGATGGAAGAATTGATGTTGTTCCCCGGAATTCTCGATATGGATCGGCATAATCGACCTCACGCAGATTCACACATATGTATGCATACATGCATAAAACACGTATGCATAATCGACCTCACGCAGATTCACACACACGTATGCATACATGCATAAAACAAATTATGTGTTCCTCTAAGAAACATTTGCAGACTTAATATTCAACAAAAGTACTGTTTTTGACAGAAATCCGTATCACATCAAACATGTTCCTATATATATTTTTACCTATAAACAATCAAACAATCGTAAATATAAACAATACTTTGTTGTTGATGCTGTTCAGCCTGGAGTGAACCCCCAACACGGATACCCATGAGGAAAAATATTGCAATTGCAATTATTCACTGAGCACCATATTATCCAGTAGGAAGTTTCAAAGATGAAATGTTTTAATTTGAGAGGGATATTATTCGAAGCAACCTAATTCATATCCATGTGCGCTAATCCACTTTGTAGGGTTGAGTTGTGTTAATTGTTGCTTAATCCTAGCATAAAAGGATTCGTCAGGTTTATGCAGAAATGTAATCCATTAATCTCCAAATTATCTTAATTATAATGTCAATTTTTTAATATATTTTACAATGCGTGCTATCGAATTAAAGCCGGAAAAGGTAACTTGGCGGGGATTTGACATATGCTTCTAACATATCAAGAGTAACATAAATAGACACAAACTTCGATAGAATGAGATTCCTTAAAGTTGTTTTTATTTGGAAAGGACATTAGGAAGGAAGCTTGACACAACGACATGGACTGTTATACG
>JAOPUL010449478.1:0-11377 GCA_027564515.1 Octopus rubescens | reverse complement strand
GTGTGCGTGTGTGTAACTTAGATAACTTAGATAACTTTGACATGTTTCGAGCAAAGATTGTCCCAGGCCATGTCTAACTTAATAGCGCCACCTGAATGAATGTGCTAAGCAATTTGTAAGTGAAGTTTTGTGGTAGCATGGCCCATCTAAGTAAGAGATTGTTGTTGATAGAGATGTATCCAGATATAGGTGGCTTATCCGGTACCCCTTGAAGAAATTTGTCCAGGTCCCGTTTGAAGTGATGATATCTTTTGGGACAATGTTAAATAGAGCAGGATCTGTTGAGGTAAAGAAATTGTGTTGCAGTGAATTTATGTGTTGTGATCCTGAATTGTGTAGTGGACGTATGGCACGTGGTCCTCTCCAGGAAGCCAGCTCAGCTATCCTTGATATTACCACCCTTTCAAACACTTTGATGATATGGGAGGTGAGTGATATTGGGCAATAGTTGACTACGAGGGATCTGTTTCTCTTTTGGAAAACCAGGATGAGAGATGGGGATAAGAAATGTTTCGGTATACAACCTGAGTCTAAAGAATTTCTCTAGAGGTTGGTTAGAGGAATTGCAAGTTGGTGTCTACATTCCTTCAGGACAGTAGCAGGGAATCTATCAGGGCCTACAACAGAATAGCACTTGATATAATGTATTGCTGCTATGAAGTCTGAAGCAGTAAAAGTTATGTCCGCGATAATATGTTGAGGATTGAGTTCGTTTATCTCTTGCGTCAATATCAGTGGGATCACTAAAGGCAGAGTAGTATTGTTTCTGCAAGTACTTCTTGCATTTCTTTAGCGTCATGTTAGAGAGTGGTCCTATGCTTGTTGGAATATGAATAGAACACTAGTGTTCTGTTTGATTTGGGGGATTTTCCTCTCTCTCTCTCTCTCTCTCTCTCTCTCTCTCTCTATATATATATATATATATATATATATATGTGTGTGTGTGTGTGTATATATATCTAGACAGTCACACACATACACACACACACTGTGCTTCCAGAATCTCTTCTCGTGAACTGCATATTGCCAGTCCTTAGTAATCTCCTTGGTGAAGTTCAGGGTCTGAGATTAGCCATCACCATTTCGTCCCATAACTTCCTGGATATCCCTCATCCACAAGCTCCATCCACATTAAGTCATTGGCACTTCTTTACACAACTGTCTTCATCCATATGCATTACATGTTTATACCAGCAAAGTCTTTCTTTCTTGTACACAACACCTGATTCCTCTTATGTCTATTTTTCTCTCTCAAAGCATTTGTAATTTGTCATTCATGCACTTTTTCCATTGCACATCCAACAGAGCAGCATACTTGCTTCATTTCTTTTCAGTCACTTCTTAAGTACTCTGCATCCAAGGCCCATGTCTCACTACCATGCAGCATTACAGTTCTAACACAAGTGTCATACAATCTGCCTATCACTCTGAGGGAAACGACCTTTGTTATCAGCAGCGGTAGAAGCTCCCTGATCTTTTCCAAGCCTGTTCTAACCCTGGTTACTATGCTTTCAGAGCAACCACTCCCTCTGCTAATTTTATCTCCTAGGTAACAAATGCTATCAAATACTTCTAGTGATCGATCCGAGCATTTAAGATAATCTATTTCTGGTGTGCTCATAATATGTACTGCCCCAATGCATCTGTCACATATGAAGCTGACAGGATATACAGTTATACCTACTCCTTTTCTGCATACTGAGCAAGGCCATTTCTCAGAACATACCAGGGTCCTATAAATATATTTTACTTCTCATTAATACAGTTTTGTGCATAATATATATATATATATATATATATATAGATAGATTAATATACAATATATGGCTTACATAAATCCATTGAAACTCATAAAAAAGCTCATACAAGTATCAATATACTAAGAGGTACGATACAAGGGATGCATATAGAAACAAATAAAGAGTGAGAGAGGCGTACACGATGTAGACATCAATAGTAGAGATTTATTAAAAAACGTAGAAAAAAACCCCACTTAAAACAAATCAAAACAAAGTTACGCACATTTCAGAGAACCCAAAATTAATAACCCAAATACCGTGTAATAAGATAAATAATAGGTTATTCACCTGTATCGTCAATGGACACAAATTTCCACACCGACACAAACATAAGCCCTCGTCTTCAAACAAATTTTTATTATGGTATGACGATGAAAACATACCAGCGTTGTAAACAAACGGTTAAAGTATGGAAGGTAAAAAGGGAATATAAATAGAGCAAGAATAAGATAGGCCGCAAGGTATTTTCATTTAGAGTGTAGAAAGTTTAAAGACGTAGACATTTTAATAATTGAGGCAAGGCAATGATATGCAAATTATCCTAAGATTGAGTGATCTCCTTGGTATAAAGAGAATGCAGAAATAGAGAGAGAGAGGCCATCTTGAAGAACGTACAGTCGAATCGAGGATAAACTATAGGACGTCTTACTGCTTTGAAATAGTTTCTTTGAACCAGGATTCCTGGTCATACATAACACAAATAAAGTAATGACTCCAGAAAGTTTTTCCAAGGTCATGCGATTAAAAAAAGAGAGATTCGACTTTTATCGCACGAGAGTAACTAAAGAGCTTTAAAAATTGTTGAAAAGACACCAATTTTGAAAAATGTTCATGGTTGGAGTGGTCGCACCCCTGTTAGCTACGCCACTGATGTCACAGATACAGTCTGGCCATATACGTTTCCAAGCACTATTCAAAGTTGAAGGTTTTACTTCATCCCATGACTCAGCTATATTATTCACAACATCCAGTATGCTGAATTTCTTCTAGAAATCTTTAATTGTAGGTTTATCCTCCCTGTCAATTGCTTTCATAAGTTTGAAAGTTATTCTCATATAATAAGCCTTGAAATGAACTATCACACCTTGATCCATTGGCTGAAGCAAAGAAGTTGTATTCTGCGGAATTAGAAAGGTGATCTAAGTTCGCTGGGTGGCTCGGTGCATTGTTTAAAAGAAACAATGCTTTGTTGAAAATATTGTTTGATACTGCTTGCGGTTAAGGTTGCCGGAAGTTGGGGGATGCATGACCAGAAGCGAGGGGACGAACCGGGCAGGTCAGCGGGTGAGCAGTGTCAGCTTGCCTTTCAGACAGCCGTCCTCAAGGAGAACGGACGTGAGACAACGATCGGAGGCGAACGGCGAAGAGCAGAACTGGTGAACGCACATGATGTCGGAGCGACCCAAGCAGGAGTGAAAAACCCCACTGAAAGCGAGGTAAGTCCAATCGCATTCAGTTTACAAGCTATTTTGGCGTCTAAGGAATATAAAGACCTTTTCCCATCTTTCGGCACTCTGTTTTTTTTGTTGTTTTGTTTTGTTTTGGTTTCATTAAGTTTTACGATCTCGCTAGGCTAGGGAGATGGCCGCTAAACTAAGGATGAGTAGTGAGGCGATAAAACCTTTTTGCGGCGGCGGGGATGTGATCGCCTGGCTGAAAAAAGATGAAACTAATTGCCGCACTGCAAGGGATCGAGAATGTAGCTGGACTAATCGCTCTGCACCTCGAGGGAGATGCACTGGCATTATACCTCGAGATGGACGATGCCGCACAACTGAAGGCGGATAGAATAGAACGGTGTCTTAAGGAGGCGTTCACCGAGGGGCCTTATGCGGCGTTCGCCAAGCTGGGCAAAGCGAGGTGGCCGAAGAGCAGGTCGATGTGTTTGCCGCGGAATTGCGGCGGTTGGCTACGCTAGCTGGATTCGCAGAAGACCGCGAAAACGCAGTGCGGATGGTGTTCGTGAATGGGTTTCTTGGGGACGTCTCGATAAAGTTGCAACAATTGCCTAGCAACAGGAAAATGGGGATGAGCGAGCTGATCGCGCAGGCCCGGGTAATTACGCAGTGCGCGACGCGGAATGTTTCAGCGCTGCCAGCGGCGGAGGTCCATGGCAGTCGACAACGGACGACAACGAAAGATGAAACGAGAACGGCCAGTGGGAAGAATCGTCCGCACGCGTTCAGAGGGCAATGCTTCAAGTTCCAGGGTCCACACATGGCAAGAAATTGTAAAGAGCCGAGGCCAGACATCATCTGCTACCGATATAAACGGACAGGACATATAGCCAACAATTGCAACCAGGGAAATGGTTCAGGCGGAGGGAGGGTACTGCGCCGGTGGCTCCCCATGGAAACGAGTAGAGGCGCCCTTGAAGTCGTTGCCTATAGTGGAAGTTCTGGTGGGGGGGAAGCCATCACGGGCCCTCATGGACACGGGCTGCAAAACGACGCTAGTAACCGCGGCTGTGGTTCAAAAGTGGAGCGGGATGAGCAGTATAAGGACAGTCGACGACAGGGAGATTAGATGCAGAGGTTGCAGTGAGGTGGAGATGATGGTACGAGGTAGGAAAATAAAGCTCCGGGCGATCGTGATTGACCATGTGGTGGATGGAGTCGACGTAGTGATGGACATGGATGCGATCAGCCGCTTGGGAGGCGTTGCAGTGAGTGAAGTCGGGGTGACGTTTAGTATCGCGAAGACGTCATGGGCTGTGAATGTGCAACAGGAGCACAGGCAGTTCCACGAAGAAAAATATGCCTCTCACACCATACAAGACAAGGACTTCAGGGCCGTGTTCGATGGGCGATGGTGGGTAGTTGAATGGTACTGGAAAGGAGAACCACCAATGCTGAAGAACAGAGTGGGCTGTTATCAGCCTACCTTGAAAGGAGACGCCAGAGGCGAGTTCGAGGGACAGGTACAGAGATGGATCGAGGAGTGTATACTGATACCCCGGAAGAAGGAGGTGAAGTGTGGAGTGTTGCCGTTGATGGCATTGGTGCAGCCTACAAGGAACAAAAGGTCAGGCCGGTGTTGGACTTTCGTGAACTCAATGAACACGTATCATGCCACACAGGCGGCGAGGTCACGGATATCTGCGGGGAAACCTTGCGAGAGTGGAGACGAATGACGGGGGCCTCCACGATTGTCGACTTAAAGTCGGCGTATCTACAGCTCACGTAGATAAGAAGCTGTGGAAGTACCAGCTGGTCAAGTATAAGGGCCAGATATACTGCCTGACCAGGTTCGGCTTCGGGTTGAACTCTGCACCGAAGATCATGGCAACGGTCCTCAAGGCCATTTTGGGAAAAGCAGACAATGTGAAGAGGGCCACCAATTCCTATATTGATGACATCTTGGTGGATGAGACCATGGTGTCAGCAGAAGAGGTCTCAAGCCACTTGGCAAGGTTCGGATTGACTGCCGTCTGAGGCAATGGAAGGAGGATCCACACTAGGACTTAAGCTGCAAAGAGACAGGAAGGGCACATTAGTATTTCAGGGGAGTAATGAAGTCCTAGAATTGGGCCCCAACATTAACAGACGGGAGCTTTTTTCAATGTGTGACAAATTGGTGGGCCACTATCCGATCGTAGGGTGGCTTCGAACAGCGTGCAGATATGTCAAGAGACGAGCAGATGGGGTGACAGGGTAGGAGAGAGGATAGTGGTCATGATGCAGGAAATCGTGGAGAGGGTAAAGGCAGATGACCCAGTAAGAGGGTGCTGGTATGTCTCCAAGTCGGAGAGCGGGACCATATGGTGCGAGCCAGCAGCATAGCACTAGGGGTCACTCTGGAGATAGTAGGTGTCGAGGTCGAGGTCGAGGACACAGCCTGGCTCAGGAAGAAGAAGGAGTGCAACCACATCAACATGGCCGAACTGGACACTGTGCCGAGAAGAGAGAATCTTGCCCTGAGGTGGGGGCTGCGCACTATAGAGATTTGCACCGACTCAGCCACTGTACTCAGATGTGTGAGATCAGTGCGTACCAGTGAGAAGAGGGTGCGAACGAGAGGGGCAGCAGAAATGTTACTAAAGCACCACCTGGGAACTCTGGGAGAGCTGTCTAATGAGTTCAGCTTGAAGTTAAGCATGGTCTTCATACCCTCAGAGAAAAATATGACAGACATCCTAACCAGGATGAAGAAAGCCTGGATGGAGGTGCCAGAGGACGCAGAAAAGGGGATAGCGGCAGTGTGTTGGCTGAGCAACTCGGAGTTGAGAGGGCTGCATGGTCGACTGTGGCCAGGACGGATGGCGATATGGAAGGAATTGAAGACTGGGACCGCAGAGGAAATTGCACAGACGCTGAGGTAGATATTTTTGGAGAGAAGCCCCGTGGACAAAATGCTGGACAACAGCACGGCATTTCCCCAATGGAGGTGATGTTTTGGTACGTCTCCTCGGGTGGGACAGCCTGAAGAGTCAGTGCCGCACAGGGAAATCTATAGGTATGAATGGCGATACCCGAGCACGGTACCTCAACAGCTGGTGGAGAGAGAGGATGCATTCGTATGAGTGGGTGAAGAGGTCTGGGTCAAGCACCCAAACGCGCATTCATTGCACATCTCAATGGGGAAAGGGAATGGTAATGGCTGTAAATTCCCAAAACAATGTGTCCGTGGATGGGATGCTATGGCACGTCCTGGACATGCGGCGAGTCGTTGTCTCCATGGACTCCGAGGAAGAGAAGAGCAAAAGCGCTGCCCCATCAGTGCGGATATCACAGCAGGACAGCTGACCACCTAGGTGGATGGCGGACTTTGACATGGAGCAATGTGATGGGGAAGGGATTGATCCTTGAGATCAAGGGGGCGTGTGGGGTTGTCTGCAGTAAGGGGAGAGTGCCGGAAGTTGGGGGACGCAGGACCGGAAGTGAGAGGATGAACTGCGCAGGTCACAAATGGAAGAGGGTCAGTTTGCCTTTCAGACAGTAGTCCTCACCAACAACAGACGTGAGAAAAGCAGTAGAAGCTGGAAGTGAAGGCCAGAGACAGTAAACACACGTGACGGCTGAATGACCTAACGACCTAACGAGGAGTGAAAAACCCCACTGAAAGTGAGGTAAGTCCAATCACATTCTGACCACAATTTCTACTTATGCATCGTTGTAATGTTAGGAGAAATCTTCAAACCAAAACTCAGAATAGAAAAGCGAAATATTTTGATAATCCTAGCAACATCTTCACCTAGAACTACATGTGGATATGCCCAATCAGTAGAAATTAGAGCCAGTGTAATTCAAACTATATTGTCTCATTTTTCTATGAGGATAACTTTTCAACCTTCAGAAGACCAGAGCACGAAAGGAACCACGGGTAAAATTTGAATTACATTTTTTTTTACGAAATATTGTAAGTTGGACAGGTAGACGTTTCTGGATGAAAAATTGACCATAGCAATCCCCCAAACTATCTTTTACCAAGGGTTTTCACTTGAATTTTACTTGAAAAGTCGAGCCTTATTTAAATCATAGGGTGCTTCGTCCTCATCCTTGAATACGCCTATGGAAGTACAATAAACATGGCTGCATGGTTAAAGATGCTCGCTTTACAACCATGTGGTTTCCAGCTTAATCCCATTGCGTGACACCTAAGGCAAGTCTTTTATAGCCCCGGGCCGGTCAATGCCTTTTGAGTGAATTTAGTTGATGGAAACTGCGAAAGCCTGTTGCATTAAATAAAATGTTAAGACTTACGGTATGCAAATGATTAGCTCCAGTTTTTTGTAGCTAGTGAAATTGTGGAGCATATAAATAGATTAGCTGCTTGTTTCTCTGGGATTGGTCAAATTGATGTAGACGCCTCTGATGAGAATCCAATAAGATCTGTAAATTGGTTCAAGTTGTTCATCAGGTTTTTTTCGAGCCACAGAGAAATTGCTAGGCTAATATATAGATTATACACATATATATTAGGATGTTCGGAAAGAAATTGCATTTTACTAGAAAGGATATAAAAACGAATATAAAGTACGTTTATCTGAATAGTTTTAATCAAGTATGTAATCACCATCGTTTTCAACGACTACAGCCCAACGGGAAAGTAACATTTTTATGCCACGTTCAAAGAAACCTATTTCTTTTCCTGAAAAAGTCTGAAAGACTGTTTTCAACTTCCTCTCTGTTTCTGAATGTTTTGCCTCTTATAAAAATGTTCTACTGATCGGAACAGATGGAAATCCATAGGTGCTAAGTCAGGTGGGTATGGAGGATGTGGAAGAACTTCCTATCCTAACGATCTTATTTTTTTCTTGGGTTTGTTTTGAAGAGTGTAGCTGTGCATTGTCATGCTGGAGAATAACACCTTTTCTGTTTACCAAAGCTAGCCACTTTTGATGTAATTTTTCATTTACATGATCAAGTTGTCAGCAATAGACATCTGCATTGATGGTCCTTCCATGTTCCAGTAGCTCGTAATGGACGATACCTTTCATGTTCCACAAAACACAGAGCAAGGATTTTTGTGGATGGAGTTATCACGTAATGAGAGGCCAGTGCCCTCTCATTACGTGATAACTATTGTCTTTTTCGTTTTCTATTGTGATGCAAGAACCATTTTTCATCACCTGTAACAATGCGCTGCAGATGGTGGAACGTTGTGTTTGGTTCTCAAGCATAAGCTCATGTGGAGCCCAAATTCCTTCTTTGCATGTTTTCCCAATTTGCTTGAGATGTTCATGAATAGTTGAACATGACACATTAAATTTTTGTGCCAAATCTCTGGTACTTTGACGTAGATCCGATACAGAAGTCTCATTCAAAAGGTCGTCTTCCAGAGAGGTTTATCGGATATGTCACAATTGCCGTCTTTAAACCTTTTAAACCACAGCTGACATGTACAAGCTTTCACTGCATCCAGATACACTTTACAAATGTGATTTAGCAAACTCGATCACCATGCTAAATCACATGTTGATATAGATCCTGTAGACCTGGACTTTATCAAATATGCGAGAAAAACAATCCTGTTTAGTAAGGGCTCAGCATGGGTAAAAAAGTCTGATACTGATGAATTGTTCGATGTATCAATGGGTTCACATGACAGCGCTGACATCTGTGATCTGGTACATCTCTTTGTATTAAACACTTTAAGATCCAATTCCACATTCCACACCATTGATCTATACCGAGACGATGGATTATGCATTTCCCATGGCTGCAATGATCACACCCTAAATAAGTTTAGGAAACAACTCACCTCCACCTTTAACCAATTAGGCCTTAAAATCACAGTAGTTACTAATCTGGCTATAGTTGATTTTTTTAGATATTACTCTAGATCTAAACTCTTCCTCTTTCAAATCTTACCATAAACCCAACGAAAAACTTTCCTACATACACGAACAGTCTTGTCACCACACCATAGTGCTTAAAAACTTAATAGACAAAATTAGCAAAAGAATTTCCAACCTCTCTTCTAAACAAATCTTTAAGAAGGCAGCCCCCTACTATAACAATGCCTTAGCCAATAATGGGCTTAATGATAGATTAATATACAACCCTGCTAGTAATAATAAGAAATACAATAATAGACTTAAAAATAGACCTAAGAGAATAATTTGGTTTGCCCTCACCTTCTCCTTTAATGTTAAAACAAACATAGGTAAAAGATTTCTGTCCCTCTAAGACAAACACTTTCCAGAAAATCACAGATAGGAGAAAAATATTTAACAGGTGCTCTGTAAAATTATCATATATCTGCTGCCCCAATATGAAGAGCATCATTACACGGAAACCCCACCAGGAGCCTACTCCCAGTTGTAACTGTCCCGATCCAGGAACCTGTCCACTCAACGAGGGATGTTTGATTAAATCCGTTATATATGAGGCAGAAGTCACAGCAATGCTACACGATAACACAACCGAAAAGAAGAGTTACATTGAATTATGTGAAGGTGATGTCAAATGTTGCTACGCTAACCACCTATCTTCCTTCCGGCACAGGGACAAAAACAAAGCAACTAAGTTGGCTGGCCACATATGGAGTTTGAAGTCCAACACCACATTCAATCAAGTGAAACTTAGTTGAAAAGTCCATACCATATGTCAATGGATGAAAAAAAATGCAAGCTTTGTGTAACAGAAAGATCACAGATCCTTTTCAGATCTAAGAACTCCACCGCACGGCTAAATTCCAGATTGGAAATTTCCAGCAGATGTAAGCATGTAAAGAAGTCCCTGTTGATGAATTGGAAGATACCACCCTCAAAGGGGACACAACTTTAATTCTCTCCCGTTTCCTTATTTTTCTACCTTCTACCTTTTTCTCGCCTTTTCTAGTTCGATTTTTAGCTTATATATATATATATCATATGACAAGAGCATGAGGACTGCATGTCAGCACCAGATGTGTTATTAAATGCTGTCTGAGTTGTTTTTCATGGCACGAAACTCAGAGTAGCTCTCAATACATTATATACTGTGTTGATTAAATAATATTTATCTCTCACCAGATGGAGTAATTTTTTGTTGATCTTACCTTCAAGGAGCAGTATAATAATTATATATATAAATGTAAATAAATATATATATATATGAGTGAAATGACATATGCAAGAGGATTAACGATGAGTACCCAGTGGAGGAGGGGGTCAATGTAACCTTGAAGGCATAGTGTATGAGGTTGAGGCAGTGACTAGCACTGGTGATAACAACAGCATAAGCAACACCAGCAGCACATCAAGTAACACCGGCGTTATGATGGCAATAGCAACAACAGCAACAAGGGCAGTGATACTAGCAGCAGTAGCAGCACCAGCAATGGGTCCGGCAGTGACGACAGCTACAAAAGCAGCTGTAACACCAACAGCACCAGGGCACAGACACAGAAATATGTCGACTCTATAGGCAGCCTGTTCAAGCATCATATTAGCAATCACAGGTCCTTTAGGATACCAGAGAGGTGCAATATCCTGTCTCTGGTCAGCTATGTGTGGTGCTTAAAAGAGGAGGATACATCATACATAATTAAATGGAGGCTCCTAAAACCACTGGGACTGTACCTCAACAGGAGCAAACGATATAAGTTTTGCTTGGCTGAAAGAGCAAGAATCCTGAAAAACTCACTTGATCCAGAGACTTTTTTAAACTCCAAAAGAGAGGTATTTAGTTAGTGTCCTCGTTAAAGGAAATTCATGTTGGAAACATGGAATTCCCTGTTTGCCAACTAGGGAAATGCAGCCAACCTTGGCTGGCCTGTCTTAGATATAAATGGAACTGATCTAAGCAGGATAACACCACCTTGCCCAAGGTTTTGCCAGTAGAATTTCATTGTTTACAAAATTAACTGACCATGACATATTCTTCTCTCCAGTTGTAAAGAGATTATGTACCTCTGGCCAGCAAGTCTGCTATGTTACTTATACAGCTAAGTGCTTTATAGGTGCGATACCAATGGCTACTCCCTGACAAATCATAACAAACAACCATATAAATATCACTGCTCTAATGTTTTAGGGTGCGTTTCTTTTCGGATATATGAACTACTGACCAATTATATATATATATATATATATATATATAGAAATAATAAAAGATAAGATAGAAAATGCTAGAAGTATTTAATTATTAATT
>JAOPUL010448974.1:0-19641 GCA_027564515.1 Octopus rubescens | reverse complement strand
AGCATGGCCAGCAGCCACCTCCAGTGCCAGACACCAAGAGAGCTGCCTGAACGCACCCTCCCCAGGCCTGGGCTGCACTTTCCCCCAGTCCCTGCCCACGTCTCTGCTGCCTGGAGCTGTCCCTGCCAGGAGCTGCTGCTCCGGGCCCACCTCTGCTGCCTCTCAGTGCTCCCAGAGCCCATCCCCTGGGCTGTGTGCTCAGCTCTGCCCTGCACAACCCTTCCTGGCAGCAGGGCTCTGCCCAGGGCCATCTCTGCCTGGGCAAGAACTTCACACCTAGCACTCAATCCATTAATGGTGAATGGAGAAAAATGGTTATCCCCTGAAGAAGGCCTTGAGAGCTTCTTAACACTTCTGTTCAATACTGGTGGCAATTAGCAGTGTGTAGAGAGGTGCCATAGGGTGGAGGAAATTCAGTAGGAAGCAAGGTGATGGTTCAGGGCCTTAACAAACCCTTACAAACAACACAGAGCCCAGATGTCTGTAGGTGGAGGAGGAGTAGGCGTTCCTGGAGTGTGGCTGCAGATCCTGGACAAACCAGAGGCTCTCTGAGAAATTTTCCCTCATGGGAACATGCCTCAGAGTGGCACATGGGGAATGCCTGCTGCTGGGGGTGCCTGAATCCTGCTCACCATGCCCCATGAGCCGACCTGCCTGTCTCCCTCTCCTGCACTACCCAAAGTTGCCTAGAATGCAGGATCCATCCCTGAGCCTGCAGAATGCAGGAACCTCCTGGAGTGAGGTATCGCTGCTGCAGGGGAAGTGCAAAGCTTCTGTGAGACACCTGTGAGTGAAGGCTGAGAGTGGAGTGTTCGCTGCAGAGAGGGTGCTACAGTCAGGAAGCTGTCCCACAGGAAGTGCCCTCTTCCCACAGCATGGGATACCTTGCACCCAAGGGCATCACTTTTTCTTTTGCTCTTGCCGGCAAGTTTTCACTCCAGACCATTGGCTTTTCCCACTGCTCTCCCATGGTGCTTAGTTCTCTATAATGATGGCCTCACCCACTCCTCTAGAAGCATCCTTTCGATCAGGTTGCTGAGGGTTATTCACTCCACCTACTGAACTGTCACTCTAGTAGGAGCCTACAACTACTTGAAATGTGGCTTCAGAGATGATGGAGTTTTTCTTGCTAGTGGTAAGAGAACAAAAGCTCTACCAAGTGCAGCTTGGAAGGTTCAGACTCCAAGTTAGGAAAGAGAAATGCCTCTCAAAAGGTGGCCTTGTGGTGCTAGCGGTCACCAGAGGGAGACTGGATCAGCCCTTGGCTTTGTGTTTCAAGGAACAGACAGCAATGGGTGCAGAGATGTGACTGAAGGTACAGAAATGCCATGTGAGAGCTAGGTGGGAAAGCAAGAGGGGTATCAACAGCCTGAAGGGAAAGAGGTGCAGGCATGGGCAAGTGTAGGACAGCCTGCAGCAGAGATGACTGAGGATTCTGGGAAGGCTGAAAGGCCCAAAAGAGCAGAAGGTCTCTGTCCCCTGGGCCATGGCAGTTGCCTCTTTCATCAAGGCTTATGAGGAGAGCTTTCATTCTCAGGCTTTCAGGCTCTACTTCTCCAAGGGCTGTGGTCAGCGCTTGGCCTTTCTGCTTCATCAAACAAACCAAGGGTTTTCTCACCATCAGACATCAGCATTTTGCTTTTGTCTTTCCGCAATCACAGCCTCCATTTATTTGTTTTAATGAGTCCCTGGGGATGCTTTATCTATAACAGCACTCAGTAGGGCCCTTTAATGCTGGTGGTAGTTGGGGCTTTGTTTCTAAGGTTCATGGACTCAGCCCAAATACACCATGGTGCACATAAAAATCTTCGTGTTTTGTCAAGTCTTTCAGATTGCTCAGCACGTTGGAGGTTTCTGAGTGCAGGAAGATTACAAAGAGCATCTGATAAAAGTTATTTGAAAGGGCTTATTTTATCACTTTTCAGTTTAGAAATTTCTGTGTCTCCTGGAATGCCTGGCACAGGGATCAATAGAAAATGCCAGCACCCCTTCTGCCTTCCGCAATGCCCGATGGGCTTTCGCGGACCTTGCCAGAGCCAGGCGGGTGCCCTTGTGCTGAGCTGCCAGTGGCAGCAGCAGCAACTGCACTACCCAGGGGCTGCTCCTGCCCTGACACCTTCTCAGCCCTCTAACACCAGCAGCTCCTGCACACAGAAGGCTCCTGCTTCACCCCCAGCACCTCTGCAGGCAGAGCTCAGCTCCAAGCACATGAACAAGCCCAGTACCTCCTCCTCACCCATGCCCTGCTCCCACAGCTGGCATGGCACCAGCACATCTCCTGACACCTTCTCCTCCCTTTGCAGCACACACCCACAATGTCTTTCAAGCCAACACTAAACCAGCATTGCAAAGTCAAAGAAAACATACCTGGATGCACAGGGCAGATGCAGCCTCGCGACGGAGGGGTCTCCTCTGCACTGGTTCCTGCAGGGCTCTCGCTCCTTAAATAGCCCCCGCTCACCATGAGGGCCCCGTCACAATGAGTGTCTCCACAGCAACCACCATGGCTTTGTGATGGCGGCAGCATCGTGCCTATTGCCACTGAGCACCCAGGGGTGCTCCGGGAGGTGCTACTGTGGGACCAGCCTCTACCCAGCCGTATCAGGGAGGTCCTTCACGGGCTGCTCTTCCTTAGTGACTTTGGTCCAGAGGCGGAGCATGCGAGGGATCACAGCTCAACCTGGGCAATGGAACGGGGTGTCATGGCCACCTACGAGAAGTGGAGGGGGACCAACACTTGCACTGCAGAAAATCCTGGAATCCCAGAGTGGGTTGGGGTGGAAGGGACCTTACAGCTCATCCAGCTCCAACCCCTGCCACGGGCAGCGACACCTTCCACTAGAGCAGCTTGCTCCAAGCTCCTTTGTCCAACCTAGCCTTGAATACTGCCGGGGATAGGCAGCCACATCTTCTCTGGGTGTCTGCCAGGTTCTCACTAACCTCAACTTGAGGAATATTTTCCTAATATGGAATGAACTTCAATGAAATAAATGAAATTAAATTAAACCCTCTTTCCACTTGGAACCACTGTTTATCCTTAAAAATTATTCCGGAGCTGAAAAAACATCTGACATTTCAGGCAAAAAACAGGTGCATCATTATTGGACTTGTTTTCAGTGCAGGGATTAAAAGGCAATAGCATAGCACAGCATAGCATAGCACAGAACGGCACAGCATAGCACATCATAGCAAAGCACAGCACAGCATCGCATAGCTATGGAGATCCTACTGCCCTGGTAGCCGATTATCTGGAGGGGAGCTCACCCTCAGACAGCAGTGTAGATCTTTGGGGCCCAGGTTATGGGGAGATGCTGGCTCAGGCGAGTCAGCTGTGTCCCATCTGCCTTGACAAACTGCCACCTCAATCCGCAAGTGGCCCGTGCCCACTGCGCCCAGAGGCTGGGATGCAAAGGAGAGAATTACGAGGGTGTCCCAGTCACACTGGGAACCCCAAATGTGGTTTTACACAGGGTTCTCACACCCTTCAAACAGTCACGTACTGCACTCTTGGACTAAGCACTAGCACCCTCACTATCAATGACTAGTCCAAATCAAAGTCTGTGTGTCAGGGACAAGAGATAATAATCCGTGGTGAAACACTCAAAGACAGAAAAGTACTGTGTGTCCCCTTTGGCTCCTCCCCAGTGAGTCCAACTTTGGTTCCCACCCAGAAAGTTCCGATTTATAACTCCCCAGAAAAGCCTTGACCCTTGGAGATCCTTCCAGATATGGCTAGCCACTTCTTCCGACGTAGGCTGATCCCTGCGTTGGAATGAGTGTGCTTTTTTGTCAGTATAAAAGTCCAAGCCGCATGTGATGCGGGGGAGGCAGAACCTCATACCACCCAGGCCAACGCTGCCTCCTTGCGGGTGCCCGCTAAGCTTGAGCCTGCCTCCTTGCACTGTCTCCCGGAGCTGGTTTCCTGATCGTCTTCACAGGGTCCTTGGGGGTGGTGAGATTCTCTCAAGCTCTTCCTCTTCAGAAATATCCTTTACTGAATCTGTTAGATTCTCTATATTTTCCTATATTAATAAGCTGGTTGAGAGTTCTCTAGTTGTCTCTCGTTTTCTCTCACCTGGAATCCTTGAACTCTAGAACATAAATGGTGACAAGGATGGGATTCTGCGTCTGCGAGAGAGAAATAGTTGTGTATAACAAGAATTAGTGCGGCCGGGTAGCGGAGTGCACCGCTGCCAGGTTATGCCACATATTGCTACGAAGTGGGGATGCACTGCAATCAGACTGCGCTGCTTTCTGTACGTGGGGTTGTGTAGTGAGGGTGCACATGTATAGGATTGCACCACGTTCTGTACATGGGGCTGTGTAGCGGGGGTGCACAGTTATGGACTGCATTGTGTTCCGTACATGGGGCTGTGTAGTGGGGGTGCACAGCTACCGGATTGCGCCATGTTCTGTACATGAGGCCGTGTAGTGGGGTGCACAACTACCGGCTTGCGCTATGTGTTACGTTAAAAACGGGGGGAAGATAAACCCCTTACTTTATAAAAGGGAGCCAGGAACAGCCCCAGTGCACAGCTGTCAGTCCGAGTGTATCAAGTATCGGATTTACTGACAATAACTGTCAGACCGAGCACGTTCAGTAAGAGAATTATGATCGGATACCGAAACAGTGCAGTTTATTTTGATTGGCTACCAAAACAGAGCAGTCTATTGATGCCACAGGTACAGGTTCTTGTGGATTGCCGCTGATAAATACTGTCTGCAAAAGCACGTGCGAATAATAGTTATACGGATACGAGCGCTCGATAAAGTTGGCACAGCCTGGCTTTGAAGTATAAAGGTAAGAGTAAAGGTAACTCTATAGAGATTCTAAGTTTTCCTAGGAAAGCACAAGATGCAGTGCAAGTCTTACCCACAGGCGTCCCTATGGGGGCGGAAGAGAGGTCCAGCCCGTTGACCGGTCCCAGGAGTCGGTTGATGTTATCTCCCTTGACTCATCCACGATGGTATCTTCCCCAATATTCCCCTTTCTCTTGGGTCATTTTATATTATTTTTACCTTCAAGGTGGAGCTTGAGTGACTCTAGTCATACATACCTTTATTACCATTGGTGCAAATTTCTCTCACCTCGATTTAAATGTATATGAGACCAAAAATCCAGAGCGCATGCTCAGAGAGGGGTGGTCTTATTTCGGGGGGGGGGGTCGCATTGGAGATGGATGTGTACTTTAGCATGAAAATGCATTATAATGACATTATATTGAAGCAAAGTTCACACTGAGGACAGTATTTTGTCAAAAAATGACAGGCCGCTGGCTCAGGGTAGCAAGTATGCAGCTTATCAGTTTGTTGCCCCAGCTAGTCCCCGTCTTTTTGCTCAAGTTAGGACAAAGCGAAACCGTGAGATCTCCACCTCACTCCACCCTCCGTCTGTTACGGGAATCACTGTGAAGCGCACGTTCCTGACATACCAGGTATGGCTGCATCTCGCCCCGAGAGGCCCTGAAAGTCCGTTTCTCTCTTATGTGTGGACAATGCTGCATTTTGAATATAGATTTAATCCCCAATTATCCCACATTTCCTAATTATTCCACACTACGTTCTGTACATGGGGCAGTTTAGTGAGGGTGCACAGCTACTGGACTGCACTGTGTTCTGTACGTGGGACCTCGTATTGGGGGTGCACAGGGATTGGATTGCACCATGTTCTGTACATGTGGCCGGAGGCACCGCTACCAGATTGCACCACATTCTGTAGGTGGGGCTGTGTAGCGGGTAACGATCGTCTGTTTGGATTTTGTGTTTCAAGTATTGTAGTTGTGTGGAGTGTGCTTGTGGGATCCCTTGTGTGTGTGCGTGTTGAGGGAAGGGTTTGGTCAGTGAAGTGTGTAGCTGCTGTTCTGTGTATTAGCAGATTAACATTCCGGCAAGAAAGGGTTAAAGCAGAAGTGCGGTTGCCGGCAGGTATTTATGGCTGCTGCTGAGCAGGCAGGCATTTATAGCTGCTGCCGAGCAGGCCGGCGTTTATAGCCGCACAGAGCAGGGTATTGGGACAGTTTCTAGAGACACCACAGACAAAGCCTAAAGAGCATCCGCAACAGGATGGGCACATGGGAGGAGCCCTGCTCAGTGTGTTTCAAGTAACCTGGAGGGGAATCCAAGACTTGGAGGAACAAAGCAGTTGAAACAAGAGCTGCTAACTGAAGAAGCGAGAGGGGTAGTGCAACCACAAGCTTTATCAGCCGCCACCCAAGCAGCATCAGGGTGGTAGAGAAAAAAAACAACCAAGCAAGAAAAACCCAAACAAAAAACCCTAGAGAAATTAGCAACATCATACGCTGTGCGGGCTGCTCCTTGGAGGACGCCCAAAGCCCAGTGCGGATACGGGACCATGGGAACAGGCAGCAGGAACTCAACCAGATTGTGAGCCAAAGACACGGAATGGAGATATTTGGGAGACCAGTGAGTCAGAATCAAATACCAGAGATGGGGCAGAAGTGAAAAAGGAAGGAGCCAGAGCAGCTCCTATGTTTAAATGGAAGATGATTACCACGGCAAACAAGAACAGAAGAATTGACAGACTGTAGTCCCGAGGAGATCAGTAACTTCTTGGATAAATACAAGCAAAGGCCATGGGAGCAACGGCAGAACTGGCCAGTTTGCCTCCTAGATGAAGGAGCAGATACTGTATTGCTGGACAGCGTGGATGGGAAGAAAACGAAAAAACCAACCAACCAACCACACAAACAAACAAAACTCAAACAAACAAACAAAAAACCAGCCCCGTACTAGTATTAGAACAAGGAAACCACATTGAATAAGGCATTGGAAAGCTAAGCTAGTTAAGGGATTTCCCAGGACTGGGCTTGGACAAAGCAGCTCAGGACCAGGGGAGAGTAGGAAAGGGGGAGATGTCTGAACTGCAAGCCATCCTGTTCCCACTATGCAGATAATCAAAAATAGAAGAAGAAGAAGAAGAATTGCTGATAGTGCACCTGGGTCTGGAGCAGGCCAGGGAGTGTTTGTGTGCAGGGGTACAAGGTCGCTCTGGGAAACAGCCTGGGAAGTGATTGTTTATTCAGCTCCTCTTACAGTCTAATGACATGCTTATTCGAGATCTGCTGCCTACCCCTATTGGAATGAATATCTGAAATGACTACTGAAGCAAGCTCAAGAAAATGGATGAAAAGACTGATTACTGCCCATCATGATGCGGAAAAGACACCAAATTCTGGAAAGAGTAAAGAAAGAGAGAACATCAGTGGTAGGACACTCTCTTCAAATGATCCCGTGCAGCTCCAGGAATTCTGAAGAGAGTGTTCCATCCTGCTGTTGTTTTATTGATATTAGCCCTTTCACTTTTTGTGTATTGCTTCAAGCTTGTTTTGCAGCCAGTGTGTGCTATCAACAGCACATAAGGGATTTGATTCAGTGATACTGTCAGCGTGGGTCCCTGAATAGGTTCATCGAATCACCCTCCGATACAGTGGGCTGTCCAGTAGGGTTCCCACAATGGGACACAGACAGGCTGGTCAGACAAAAGGGTCTTGTGCTTCTTGGGACACTGACAGGCTGATCAGATAGAAAGGGTTCAAGGAAACCGCCCTTATGATGTGACACCATGGTGTGAGCCCTAGGGGTTAGTAAGTATTGCTTTTGCTTCTGCATGTACAGCAGTGAACATGAAGTGCCGGACAGAGATGGATTTTTTGCTTTTAGTACATAAGCGTGGGTGTGAAGACTTTGTCAGGTTATGGTGCCTGAATTTAAGTGACCACTCCAGTTGAGTACATGCATCAATAGAAAAGCTGAAGACCCTCACTAGACAGCTAGCAGCAAACAACAGGTGGAACCCCTTTCAAGGATGGATGTGGGGAGTGAGACTAGCTGCAAAAAGCTGTTGTATTAGTGGTAATAGGTATTGGGGTTGTATGTATTTTATGTGGTGTTCCTTGTCTTTTAGCACTAATCAGTTCCCTTATAGACAGTACACTATATAAAACTGTAGTACAGACGGTAAAAGATTTGTGTGTTTCGACCACGGAACACAGGGTGGCATGTGTCAGTGACACAAGATAATGGCCTGTGGTGAAACACACAAAGATAGAAAAGTACAGTTTTTTTGTGGTGGCCCCTCCTGGGAAAGTCCTGCTATAGCTCCTGCCGGGAAAGTCCTGCTTTAGCTCCTACCTGGAAGGTCCTGCTTTAGCTCCTCCCTGGAAAGTCCTGCTTTAGCTCCTACCTGGAAGGTCCCGCTTTGACTGATCCCCTGAAAAGTCCCAACCCTCCAAGACCTTTCTACATATTGCTGGCCACTTCTTCCGATGTACGCTGGCCCCCTACATCAGAGTGAGTGTGCGTTGTTTGCTACTATAAAAGCCCAAGCCTCATGCGATGTAGGGAGGCAGAACCTCATACCACCTGGGTAGGTCAACGTCACCTATGTGGGGACGCCTGCTAGGGGTTGAGACCACCACCTCACATTGTGATGATGTCCCTCGGAGCTGGTTTCCTGATTGTCATCACATGATCTTTGTGGATGGTAAAATAACCAAACATCACAAATATCCTTTCCTGCATCTACTGTTATCTCTATATTTTCCCTGCATTACTGAATTAGTTGTGATTTCACTATTCTGCTTCATTTCTCTCAACCCAGAATCCTTCTACTCTGGAAAAAAGAGTAACTTGAATTTAGTCATGTTTCCTGACACAGGTGAAGAAAACACAATTTACTTTTCCAGTCTTACCCTTACTAACATATATGGCACTTGAAGGAATCTACGGTTCATTTGCCCATCGTTTAAGAATTGCATCCAGTGCTAAAGGTATTGAACAAAATCCCAGAATCCCAGAATCCCAGACTGGTTTGGGTTGGAAGGGACCTTAAAGCCCGTCCAGTTCCAACAACCTGCCTCGGTCAGGAACACCTTCCACTCGAGCAGCTTGCTCCAAGCCCCTGTGTGCAACGTGGCCTTGAACACTGCCAGGGGTGGGGCAGCCGCAGCTCCTCTGGGCACCCTGTGCCAGTGCCTCAGCACCCTCACAGGGAAGATCTTCTGCTTAAGAGCTCATCTCAGTCTCCCCTCTTTCAGGTTAAAGCCATTCCCCCTGGCCTGTCCCTACAGGCCCTTGTCCAAAGCCCCTCTCCAGGTTTCTTGTAGCCGCTTTAGGCACTGTGAGCTGCCCTGAGGTCTCCACCTTGAGACGAGCCCTGTTGCACTCTGTTACTTTGCATGGCCAGGGAACACTGGGGCAAGAAGCAAGGCCAAAACGGAAGCCCGACAAGGGGATGGCTCAATGCTCCAGAGGACAAAGAGACACCCACCCCCCCACCCCCCCGTTCATCCCTCAGGCAATGGAGGGTGGACTCCCATTTCAGCTCCTCACACCCTTCTCCCAGGCAGTGGCTATTGGACAACTACCTCAACTCCTCCCATCCATCTCTGAGACAAGAGATAGGTGGAATTTCATCTCAGCTTCCCATACCAATCTTTGAAACAGTGGAGCCTGATTTTGGTTCCGTCTCTCACAAATAGGCTTGTAAAAAGATGGAGAGCTCTTCAGAACAGTCGGATCACGGATAGCCAGACGTCTGAGTTTTGATCTTACCGTGCTCTTCCCTTCTCCCTGAATCCCATAATGTATATTATGAACATCCATTGGGGTATTCCATTTTTGTCCTGTTCCATTCCATTATGATTCTATTTCATTCCACTCGACTCTATTCCACTCGACTCTATTCCATTCCGCTTTATTCCATTCCATACCATTTCATTCCATTCCATTTCATCCATGCCATGCCATACCATGCCATGCCATGCCATTCCATTCCTTTCCATGCCATTTTGTTCCATTCCATGCCATTCTGTTCCATTCCATGCCATTCCATGCCATTCCATTCCATGCCATTCCATTCCATGCCATTCCTTTACAATCCATGCCATTCCATTCCATGCCATTCCATGCCATGCCATTCCATTCCATGCCATTCCATGCCATTCCATTCCATGCCATGCCATTCTATTCCTGGCCATTCCATTCCATTCCATGCCATTCCTTTCCAATCCATGCCATGCCATGCCATTCCATTCCATGCCATGCCGTGCTATGCCATGCCATTCCATTCCATGCCATGCCATTCCATTCCTTGCCATTCCATTCCATGCCATTCCATTCCGTGCCTTGCCATTCCATTCCATGCCATTCTGTGCCAGCACCTGGCAATGCAGCAGTCACAATGCCCCAGGACAGGATAAAAGGCGGCAGCCTCCTGTGTCCCCTGGCCGAGGTGGCATGGGGCAGCCTTTAAGACATCCCAGAGGAAGCCCTTGAGCTTCTGGAGCTAGCTAGAGGGGGCTGAGGCAGGAAGGGCAGCTGCTGCAGGAGTCTGCTGGAGATTCTCGGCTGCAAGGCCAGCTCCTGGCAGGAGCAGCTTCTTAGCTCATGGGAGGGATAGCAGGCCTTTTCGGCTGGATAGCCATGGCCAGAGCACAGGAATGTCTTCTTGAGGAGCACTGTAGAGCTCACCGTCCTCATCCCACAGAGAGCCAGGGTGGCAGCAGCCATACGCAATAGGATGCAGAGGTGTTTGCAGGGATCACAGTGCTTCTCTCAGAAGCCCGTGAAATGGCTCCAGGTTGAGGGAGAATGGGGTTTGGGTATGTTCTGGGAGGCGTGACCAGCCTGTGGAGCGGGAGCAGGTCTTGCTCACATGCTCAGGGATAGGCGATGGCCAGCGCTGGGGTCAGGAAGGAATTTTCCCCCGGGGCACATTGGCACTGGTCCCCGGGGGTTTTTTGCCTTCCTCTGAGCATTTAGCAAGACCACTTGTCAGGGCTCCTCTGGTCCATCCTGCTGGCTCGCTGCCTGCTGCTCATGCCCCACAAAGGTGGCCCCTCGTGTCCTGCAGCTGGGGGGGGAAGGCTTTTTTTCCCCGCAGAGGACCGGCGAGTGTCCGCAGGGGTTTTTTGCCTTCCTCTGCAGCCGAGCACAGCCCCTTCATGGGGCTCCTTTGAGCTCTTGTGGCCCAAAGGATGCTGCTCATGCTCCATGCAGGTGGCCCTCGTGCCCCGCATGCAGGGGGAGGAAGCTTTCTGGCCTCCCAGGGTATTCCCCGGGAGTTGCTCTTTGTCCTCTGGAGCATCGAGCACATGCCCTTGTCGGGCTTCCCTTTTGGCCTGGCTTCTGGCCCGCTGCTCTCGCACCTCCAAGCCACTCTCGTCTCCTGGCTCTCTTTGGCTCCATTGCCCAGAGCAAACTCGCAGTGACAGTGAGCTCTGCTCTTCCCTCAGCTCCATCTCCCCGGGTGTCCTCGTTTCTGCACAGCAGCCTGTGCTTGGAACGGCTCCAGCCTTGCTGCCCCATCAGCAGCTGCCACTCTCCAGCTCTCCCTGTGTGCAACACCAGCGCCGGGCAGGCACAAGAGCACTTGTCGTGCATCCCTGGCCACGAAGCGCAGCAAAAGAACGACTGTTGCAAGTCCTGTGTGCTTATCATTGAGAGGTGTCCTGCTTTGGGAAATACCCCATGCTACCACACACCTTCTCCTTCTACTACTTCTGCTTGCACATTTGGGTGTGGTCGCTGACGATGCTCATGACTAACACCATAAAGCTTTCCGGCTGGATAGAAGGCACAAGTGTCTGGCTGCTCTCAGGGTGCTGAGGCACTGGAACGGGTTGCCTAAAGAAGCTGTGTGTGCTCTGTCCCATGGCGATGTACAGCACAAACACGCTGTACAGCCCCCCTTGGGTGTCATCCTATGGCGACGTACACCACCACATTGTACAGACCCTTGGGTGATATCTCCTGGCAAGGCATAAGACCAGGCTGCGCCGAGCCTTGGGCAATCTGTTTCACGTGTGAGCCGTCCCTGAAAAAGGCAGGCCGCTTGGAACTACGTGCTCTGAGGTCCTCTCCAACCATAACTAGCCTAGGAGTCTGGGATGTAAGGATTCTAAAAGAACATAAAATAGAAGAAACCAAACCAAAATCAAATGGAATAATAAAATAAAATCTTGATTCCACATGAAAGCCTTGTGATTTGTGTCCTTGAAAGCGTTTCTGGAGCTGAAAACCCCTGACACTGCAGAGAAATCAGTCTCCCAGCAATTCAGGTCAGGCTGAACATAGGGAATTGTTGCGGGCCGGGCCCACAGGCTCCTCTTGCCTGTGCGGTAGGCAAGGACTGCAGGCTTCTCTGCCTGCGGCAGGCCCCCCTGCCTGCTCTCCGTGGTGGGAGAATGAAGACAATCAATATGATCATTCATCAGACTCCGATTATTTCATCTGAGGGTTCCAGTTATATACTCTATGCAGGCACACTTGCTAATATGCGATTGGCTACTTATGCTACTGATTGATACATGATTGGTTACATGATCGGTTTGTGCTTGGTCACAGCTCAAAGGTTACATTCACATCCCACCCCCCTCTGTAGTTTTCCTCTCGGTTATGTTCCAGGGGGTTTCCAGCTTGCAGCTGTGCTTCAAGGTTGCAGTTATCAGTTCCGCCCTACATATCCCGACTTCTCGGGCTCCTCTGCCAACTCCCTCAAACTCTTCTCACGCACACGTTCTCTAGTAACCTTCAGCCAAGGCCTCAAAGCCTTTGGTTCACTACTGCTGGGCCTATGGTCTCATCGTGTCCGTTCTCCAGCAGCCATTCCCCAACAATACCCCTCTTTTCTTTTTGCATCCACAACAGGGAATGGAATGGAATGGAAGGGACTTCACTAGACAAGACTAGAACAGAACTGGTATAGGCTAAGCTACATTATGTCTACAGCTCTGCTTGACAAGTGATGCCCTAGATCTAAGGCATCCAGCCAGCAGAGCAGCTCTCTGTGGTGCATGTGCCAGAGCCATTCAGGAGACACGGAAAGGCACAGCTGCAACGTAGCTCAGGCAGGGGGTGAAGGCCACAGGCTGAGCTGAGACATGTCCCCTGGGCCCTTGGCGGGAGGCGGTGAGGTGGGGGTCCCAGAGGAGACGGGTCCCAGCCACTGAGGCCTTCCAACACCCCCAGAACCCTGGCAGAAGGAAACCTGCTCGCCTCATAGGCCCTCCTTTAGACACTTGCAACCTGCCTGAGTCATGCTGCAGGGACACAGTCAATTTTGGCAGGCAAGTGTGCCCATGCATTGGCTGTCAGCATGTCAATACAGCAGAGCAGAAATCGGTGGGAAAGTTCCATGAAAAAATTGATATTTATTTAAAACTCCGCTGCAGATGGTTCGGAGAGGCTCCTTGTAGCACGCAAGAGGGCAGACTGTCAATCCATTTAATCTCATGGGAAAGCAGGCCTACCTAACGACAGCTATTCTATTTCGACTCAACCGAAAAACAGAGCCTTCTGACAGTACTCCCTCTGCAACTCTTTCCATCTCTTGCCCACAGCCCCTGATCGGAAGAGGATAATTGCCACCATCTTCATTTCTTCAATACTGCTGATCTCCTCAGTACATTCATCAAAGTGGGCCACAGCCCGCATCGAAGGTCACAACGAGTGACTCTGGACTTGAGCCATACACGTGGCTGAGCAGAGGTTCTGTCAAGGTGTCAGCGTCCAGTCGGAGAAAAGCCCGGTGCTGGACCCTCTTTCGGTCCTGATCCCAAGAGTGAGATTAAGACGCAAGCGAGGTCAAGTACTTTGTGGACGTGTTAATCTGACTTGTTTAGTTCCCTCGGGAGAAGCAGTAGTTACAAGATGCATGTTTGATGCAACACTCCAAATTAATTGAACGAGACAGGGAATAACACAAGGTAAAACTAAGCACATAGCAAAGCCACATAACAAACAAACTGAAATTTGCTTAAGCCATGGGCCTTCCGGAACCTGCAAGGCAGGGTCAAACTCCCATCCTTTCCAGGTTTGGACAGCAACGGGAGCCAATTTTTGGATGCCGGGTGAGATTCGTTTTACTATTTCACCTTTTTGTGATAACCTTTTCCTCCTTTTAAAATCAGTTGGGGGAGTACCGCTGTTCCTCATGTCCTATCTTCCATATTCCTGGTGGACCAGCTTCCCCACTCTTGCAGCCAGCTCTTCAACTGCACCTGTCTGCTGCCATTCATGGCATAATGGGAAATTACTGGAAGGCAGGAGGGGTGCTGGTGGGCTCTGGTAAAGGCCAGGCCAGCACCGGGCATTGTGCAAGGCTCCAGTGCTCTGCTGGGCTCTGGCAATGCATTCTGGAAGGTGACAAAGGCACTGGCAGGCACAGGCAGAGCCCAGAAGCCCACCGGGCACTGCGCAAGGTGGGAAGGAGCTGCTGGGTTCTGGGCACACCGGTGCAATCCTGACTGCAGCAATGCCTGCGGGAGCCCCTGTGCTCCCCCAGCAACAGTGCCTGGGCAGGAGCTGTTGCTGGGCCTCTCCTGCCCTTGGCAAGCACTGCCCCAGCCCCAGCACCACTCGGGAGCTGTGCTTCCTGAGCCAGGGAATGCTGCTTCCAGCTGCATGCCCATAGAAAGAGCCCAGCTCCAAGAGTGCAAAGGTCCAGCCCTTCTGCCACAGCAAAGGGGCCAGGACAGGGTCAGTGTTGAACCCCAGCTGAGAACTCAGCACCAGCAGCTGCTCACTCAGAGCCCAGGTGTTATGGGGAGGAGAATGGGAACAATGTGAAACTCATGGGTGGAGATGAGAACAGGGCAGGAACTGAAAAAAACCCAATATAATATTAGTGTTATTGGTACTGATAATAATGGAAACAAGAAGAGGAGAGATATGGAACTAAGTGGGGAAACAAAACACCAATAGCAGCAGTGATGCCCAATACAATTTCTCAGCACCTTCTGAGTGACACGCAGCCTGATCCGAGCAGCAACCCATCCCTTCTGAGTGACTCCCCCGGTTTCTATGGCCTGAGGTGTCATGGGCCCACAGGGCTGAAGGGCAGTTATATTGGAGTGTATGATTTATAAATTTGTATGTATTAAAAAATCATCTCTATTATTATAATAGATAATTTAAATTGAACGATGTTATAGCGTCATATAAAAATAAATGAAGTTTAGAGTTAGGGTCAGGAATAGGGGTTATGTTCAGGGTTAGGGTTAGGGTAGGGTTAGGTTAGGGTTGGGTTAGGGTTAGGGGTAGGGGTAGGGTTAGGGTTAGGGTTAGGTTTAGGGTTACGGCTAGGTTTATGTTTAGGGTTAGGATTAGGGTTAGGGTTAGGCCACAGCAACACGGCAGGGAGTGGACAATTACTTGCGGAGATTGGGAGATCCTAGTTGTGTTTTGGGGGTTCTGGGGATGTTTTAGAGTGTCCATTGGGTGTATGGGTGTGGTTTGGGTTTTTTTGAGGTGTTTCATGGGTGCTTCTGGGTGTTCTGTGGGGTGTTTTTCAGTGGTTTGCTGCTTGGAGGGGGGTATTTTGGGGTGGTTTTGTGTATTTGAAGGGTGTTTAGGTGGTTCTTGGGGGTATTTGATGCACTGTGAGGGGTGTTTGAGAGCTGTTTCAGGGTGTTTGGGTTTATTCAGGGAGTGGTTTGTGTGTGGTTTGTGGTGTTTCAGGGGTATTTTAGGTGTTTTAGAGGCTTTGGATATTTTTGGGTGTGTTGGGGGGAATCTTGAAGTGTTGCAGGGTGTTTTGGGGAGCTTCTTTGGTGTTTGGGGTATCTGGGGGCATTTTGGGTATTTGGATGTTTTGTGTTTCTGGATGTTTGGGAAATTTTGGGGGCGTTTTTGTGGGTGGGTTTGGGTATTTTGAGCTGTTTCAAGGTGATTTGGGGGTGATTTGAGGGTGTTTGGGGATATGTTGGGGTGCTTGGGTAGTTTTGGGAGGTTTCAGGCGTGTCTGAGGGTGTTTTGGGGGGTGTTTTAGGGTGTTTCAAAGTCTCAGGGTGGGTGAAGGCCATGGGGCGCAGCAGTGGTGGGTGCTGTTTTGGTACCACCGTATCTCCTGTATCACCCACTGTCCAGGATGGCATCCTGGGGGACATGTGGGACATGGGGACACATGGGGGACATGGTGGTCTCTATGAGGGCACTATGGGTGTATCTATGGGGGAGTCTTTCTGGAGAGGTCTCCCTGGGGATCTATGTGGGGTCTCTATGGGCTCTATGTGTCTCTCTCTTTGCTATCTCAGTTGTCTTCAGTGTGGTTCCACTTACCCTAAACACAGTTCCAGTAGCCCCCAGTATATCCTAATCTTTCCCAGTCACCTTAAGTGCAGTCAGAGTTGCCCCAAGCATGATCCCAAACATACTCGATCCCAGCACGCTGCCAGTCACTCCCAGTTCATCCCAGTGTAATCCCAGTTGCTTCCAATGTGCCCCTGCACCCTCCCAGTCACTTCCAGTGGGTGGTACCGCCTCTGCCGCAGCCAGTGTGCAGTTGCCCTGAGTGTGGCATGCCAGGAGCTGAAGTCCGGGCTCCAGCCCATGTTCACAGCGCAGCAGGACAGGGCAGAGGGGGGTGTAGGGAAGCCTCGTGCACGATGGGAAGGGCCTTTCCTCATGGAGCAGCCACCCCTCATGGAATCCCAGAGGCACGAGATGGGCTGCGGAGAAGGGACCTTGAAGCTCATCCAGCCCCTCTCATGGGCAGGGACACCTTCCACTAGAGCAGCTTGCTCCAAGCCGCTGTGTCCAACCTGGCCTTGAACACTGCCAGTCATGGGGCAGCCACAGCTTCTCTGGGCACCCGCTGCCAGTGTCCCACCACCCTCACAGGGAACAACTTCTTCCTGAGATCTCATCTTATCTTCCTTCTTTGTCAAGTTAAAGCCATTCCCGCTTGTTCTAACACTACACACCCTGTAAAAGAATCGCTCTCCAGCTTTCCTGCAGGAAATCCGTTAGGTGCTGGAAGGCAAGCTCATTTTCAAAATCATTCTCTGAATCATGATTTGCCCCATCTTCAAATCATTCTGAAGCAACTCCTGAAGAAAAATATCAGTCATTGCTTAATCACTATTGGATTCCCATTTCTTTTAATGAAGTCACTGATTAATTACCACTGGTCATCAATAAAGCCCTTTCAGTTATCCCCACAAGGATGACTTCTCTGAACCATTCCCCTGGGAAGCGCAATGACTCACAGTTCCAAGTCCATTTCCCTTCAGGTATGCAGTAGCAGATGCAGCAGTGCCCCCGTTCCCCACTGAGGGCCATGGCAGATGAAGGAAGCCCAGCACATCCCGTCTGGGTGCAAAGAGAGCTGCAGAGAAGGTTCCCGAAAGCAGGAGAGCTCCTGGCACAGGGGCTATCCCAGCTCCAGCTCCAGCCTGCACTGGACTCCGTGCACCTCCTGCCCTTACTGGTGGAGTCACAGTGGGGCCCTTTGTGAGCCGGTCTGTGACAGAACCCGGCGTGGTCACGTCCCTTGCATTGCCCTTCCCTCCCCCTGCCCATATCCGTCCATCCTGCACGGAGGCAGAGAGACCCCGCAGCCACCCCAGGGTGAAACTGGGAGGAGGTGGGGGCTCCCCAGGAGCTTGCATCAGAGCTGCTAGAAGATGGCAAAGGCCTCATCGGGCTCTAGCAAGGCTGCTGAATTCCACCGGGCATTCCACAATGCAGCCGGTGGTCTGGAACTGTGATAAAGCCCACAGGAACTCATCTGAAATTCAGGAAGGTAGCAAAAGCCCTGGTGGACCTTGGAAGCCCTCCAGGTATTCCAGGCTCAGGGATCCCTATCAGACTTGCTCATGCTCCTTCACTGTCAGAGCTGCTTGCCATGGAAACTCCTGGAATTGTCCCCAAGTAAGTCCAAGTCTTCTCTGGAGTCCAGAGACTTTTCTCTTCTGCTGGCCTTCCTCGTGCCCTTTGGCATCTGAGTCCCCACTACTGCATGCTCATGACAGCCAAGGCTGACACTGATGGTCACATCCTGTTGGCCTGGCCTCCATCTGTGTTAACCGGTTGTGCCAAGACCCTCCCCACTGTCGCACCCTGTTGCTTTGCATGGCCAGGGAACGCTGGGGCAATTACAGTTCCTTAGGAACCTGCTCATTGACCTGGAGGCTTCCTCAGATGCTGACAAAAGACCTTTTCTGTTTCCCCTTCCTGAGCAAGTACTTTGTAACTATGAGCATCATGTCCCTCTCATTGACTCCTCTGATCCTCAGTGACAAAAGCCAACCCAGCCTGTTGTCTGTCACATAGAGGACCTCCAGAAATCCAAGCTTCCCCTTCATGCAGGGGGCATTCACCCTCTTCATCCTTCTTGCCTCTATGCTACACCTGCTGGGGTTCCAGCCATCAAAGGGACATGAGATTATCTGCACAATTCACTCCTTACAGAGCTGGAGCTAAGGAAAAGCATTTGAAATGTTGCCTCACTGAATTGAGTGCCTTTCTTCCTGGGACAGGAACTGACCAGCACGTCCTGGTGAAAAACATTCTGGCAGCACCTTGCATGCGTCCCCTTTGGTCCCATGGACTGGTAAGGGTGTAGTCTGCAAAGGAACTCCTGCCTTGATCCTCATCCAGTGCTGGTTGTTGCCCTTTCCCATCCAGAGTCCTGCCTCAACACACAGCATGCTGGGAGATCTTGCTGGTGGTAACTGAAGCAAAGAGGAGATAGTCTATCTGAGATGTACCTGCATGTACTCTAGGTTTATTTAGTGGTGGTCCTGTGTTATCTTGGTCCTTCTTTAACTGTTGCTGAAGTAGCAGCAGCTCATCCTGGTGCCCTTGAATTCCTGTTGGCGTTTGAGTTCTGCTATGACCCATCGCTGTGCATGGAGGATGCTGTCTCTGAAGGCCAGGTGTACCCAGGCACACAGTTAAAAAGCTTTGGCTGTTCCTTAGCTGAATCCTCAAGGGACTGAGTAAAGACCGTGCAGTGATGTGCTTTGTGTTCACCCAATGCCTGCAGCTAATGGGTGGCAGAAGGGACAGACCCAGCATCACTGATAGCAACTGATGGCTGATGCTTCCGAGTGCTACAATGCGGGGGATATGGAACAACGCAAACGCCGATTAATGTAATCGAACGCTTAACAATTTATTCACCTTCACACGCAGCTTTTATAGAGCTCTCAGACAGCAAAGCATTTACGACACAGCTGGCAAAATATAATTGGACAGTGTTCTGCTAGTAATAACTTAGCGATTAACTAACTGTGTAGCATACATTCCAAGGTTACAGTTATCAGTTCCTCCCTACATATCCTGACTCCTCAGGCTCTTCTGCCAACTCCCTCAAACTCTCTCACCTACGTGTTCTCTAGTAACCTTCAGCCAAGGCCTCAAAGCCTTTGGTTCACTACTTCACTAATGTCAAGTAACTGGATTGCTCACATAGCCATTCTCAGCCAAATGACTCCCCACAAATCCCCCTTTCTGTTTTTGAGCAATCCAGACCCAATTAACGTCATGAGATAACATGCCAATAATACACTTCCATAGAGAACCAATGCTCTGAGAGATTCATACAACACATTCCCTCAAAGTCCTCACAACCGTGTCCATGAGCCAATAGTAAAAAATCAATAGCTGCCCTATTTTGTAGGGTAGCATGTCTTAGGCTGTCTACATCTAATAATAAACTACTTTTACTAAAAAAGGAACCACAAGTGCCACATATAAGCAATAATCTTACTGTAACATGTACATGTTTTTGTCTTCCAAATTCAGGTACCGGTGTTACATCCATCTGCCACAATTCACAGGCCTGAATATCTCTGGGATTAACCCCTAATCCCAGCCCTTTGCCGTGCTGACTGC
>JAOPUL010448444.1:0-11379 GCA_027564515.1 Octopus rubescens | reverse complement strand
TATATATATATATATATATGTGTGTGTGTGTGTGTGTGTGTGTGTGTGTGTGTGTGTGTGTGTGTGTTTGTGTGTGTATGTGTGTAAGTACGTTTACATAGTGGTAGATAGATAGATAGATAGATAGAGAGAGAGAGGAGAGTGAGAGAGAGCATGGTAACCGTCGTAAGAAAAGAGGTAGATAAGGCGATATGGAAGAATAGGAATGAATCATACAGTGAACGTTAGTATAGGAAGAGAAATAACGTGCAAATATATCGTTAAACCAGGAGTTGGGCTTTTAGTGTAGAATTGCAGCAGATTGCACTATTAGAAGCAACGTGCCTGGTGTCGGCTCTGAGAGGTGTGAGATAGTAATGTAACGGGAAGAAGGGTGGGTTATAGATATCAGGGTTGGAAGGTTAAGCAATTTTCTATTTTAGAGAATTGACTGTTGTTGTAGCATAACATTTTGTCTTTTTCTTGTTTCTATCATTTGACTGTGGCGATGCTGGTGCACGACCTTGAAGAACTCGTCCGTAGTTCTTATTTTTTAAAACAGGTGCTTATTATATCTACCACTCTTACCGAACCACTAGGGCAGTCGCGGATCTACTATAAAACTAATGAAGCTGAAACTTCAAGGCCCCTAATAACAGATCCCTCTGAGGCAACTTAATTTTTTTACTCTGTCAATATATTTGTTTTTGTATTTTGCCATGTAGACAGGGCCGATAACACGAAATAGACTGAGAAAAAAGTTTGTCCTTACATCATTTCTCTAAAAACAATGAATGGTCCCAGTGAAACGACAAAAAAACCCTGAAAAAACTAAAAAACATGTATGCATGTATGCATGTATGTATGTATGCATGTATGTATGTATGTATGCATGTATGTATGTATGCATGTATGTATGTATGTATGTATGTATGTATGTATGTATCCATGTATGTATATGTATGTATATGTATTTATATATTTATGTATATATGTATGCATGCATGTATGTATGTAAGTATGTATTTTTGTATGTATGTGAGGCGAAGAGCACCTTATCTTACGACTCAAGGAGATAAATAAATACGTATTTACATACTTCACATCTGAGTCGGAAAATATTGTAAATGAGCCCATTATATCAAATGAAAAGAACTATAAGATTAATTTAATACGTTTTGTTATCGTAAGTCGTACGTATGAACTCGGTGCAACAATGATTAATAACTAAAGTGTTTCCTCACATTTTCCTTATTAACCTTCATAGTATTTTGCTTTAGTACTAGGAAATCATGTCAGCGCCTATAATCATTGCATTGTCTTCCAAGCTGACGCATCCTGATAATGTGTTGAAGTTGTTGTTGTTGTTGTTTCTGTTACTTTTCTTGTTGCTACTACTGTTGTTGTTGCTGTTGTTGTTGTTGCTACTGCGTGTGCGTAACTCCATGATTTTTTAACTAGAACTTCGTCAATTTGCGGTTCTTTCATTTGTTCATGATTGAATCATTTGAACCTCTTCTTCAGCTGTTGTTTTGTCGCATGTTTTGCCTTGTTTTTTTTTAGTTTGTCTATTGTTGTTTTTTGTGATTTTTTTGTTGCCATTTTGTCCCCAACAAAGACTGAGGCCACTGTAGGGTAAGGGATTACAAAGAAGGAAAAGAAATAGCCTACAAATTCAAAAGATGTCGATTGACAGATATCTTAAAGGACTGAATATCATATTCCGGAGGAAGACAGTGGTAGCGGGTTAGAGAGAGCAGCAGTTCGAGAAAAGGAGCTATTACAATAAAAGGGCTTAAGACTAACAGGAATCAGAAGAGAGAAACGATGCGCCAGAGAAAAGAAGCGGCTAAAACGTTAAAGGGTTTTAACAGAGGGTACCAGACCAGAAAGTTCAAAAGATATCGATTGACAGAACGCTTAAAGAACCGAATATCATAGACCAGAGGAAAACAATACTGTTGTCGTGAGCTCCAGAGAGCAGCAGTTCGATGAAAGAAACTACTAGAATGAAGGAACTTATGACTGACAGGAAGCTCAACAGAGAAACGATAGGCTTGAGAAGAAGAGTGGGCGACACGTTTAAAGGTCTTGACAGAAGCTAATAGACCAGAACGTTTATCAGAGCAATGACCATGGAAATTCTGATAGAAAAGACAAAACAAAGATACGTTACGATGATGAGCCAAAGACTCCAACCTAGTAGAAAGAAAACTTTGAATCAAGATCAAAGGCCCTCAATTCGTGGCCATTTTGTCTATTTGGATGTGGTTAAGATTGAATGTATTCATCCTTATATGATCATATGACACCTTCTTTCAGAATGGGCTGGTTTGATTTGCAAGAAGGTAATTGGCTACTATCCCTAACAATCTGATGTTTTTAAGTTATCTTCTTTTTTTTTGTCTTTTATTTGTTTCAGTCATACTGGGGCACCGTCTTGAATGGTTTAATCAAACAAATCACCCCCTATACATATTTTTAGATGCGATACTTATTCTATCAGCCACTGTTGTCAAACCGCTAAGTTACAGGGACGTAAAAAAACTAACACTGGTTGTCAAGTGGTGGATGGGGGGGACAAACACAAATATTTACGTACGCACACACCACATATACATACATACACACACATACACACACACACACACACACTTATATATATATATATATATATATATATATATATATACGACGGGCTCACGATATTCACTCACAAGCCATTGGTCTATCAGTAGCTATTGTAGAAGACACTTGTTCAAGGTGCTGCGGAGTGGGACTGAACCCGAACTTACGTGATTGCAAAGCGATATTAATAACCACACAGCCATGCCTGTCCCTATCAGTTAATTATAGATGTTACCGTTGTTAATTGTGACTGCTATTGTTGTTGTTATTGTTTAACCTAGGTTAGCCTTTACTGAGTAGCCCTATGATCAAAGATATTCCTATAGTGACCATTTCTTTCAATTTTCATCAGAATAATCTTGGAACAAATTATCCAATATGTTCTTTTTTTATGATAGTAGGGCTTGATATCAGGAAATTTGGTTGCTCTGTCCGGAAAGTCAAATGTCCGCATAGTGGCTTCTTCGTTAGTTTGTAAGTTGTTAAGCTGAAAAAAAAACAGAAGGCAATTGCGAGAATGTAGTCCCGAAAAGTTGGAGAAAAACTGGCACTTTGTCGGTTACGAAGACGGGGGTTTAGGTTGATCCGATCAACCGAACAGCCTGCTCATGAAAGTAACGTGCACGTAGCTGAGCACTCCACAGACAGGCGTACCCTTAACGTAGTTCTCATGTAGATTCAGCCTGACAGATAATGTGACAAGACTGGGCCTTTGAAATACGGGTACAAATCATTTTTGCCCGCTGAATGGATTGGACCAACGTGAAGTAAAGTATCTTGTTCAATGACAGAACGCGCCGCCTGGTATCGAACTCACGACCTTGCGATCGTGAGCTGAATACCCTAACCACTTAGCTACACGCCTTCACGGGGAAATGGGAACGGGTTGAGGGAGTGCATTCTACAGTGATTAAAGGATGAAACACTCCGAAAGAAGCAAAAATACGAACTGTTCAAAGATAATTATAGTTTCCAAATTAAATAAAATGCCAGAAGATTTTAGGGGAGGGGGTTAGTCGATTACATCAATCGTGGTACTTGACTGTTACTTAATTTTATCGACCACAGAAGGTTGAAAGGCACTGTTAACCACGGCAGGATTTTAACTTTAAAAAATGTAAAAGTTTTTTTTTTAATGTCTCTAGTCCTAAAACACATAGGGTTGATTGCTCGGATTCTATGTTCTCCAGTCTATCTCGGGATTACTCAATAATATCTTAAGTGTTTTGTTCAAGAACATGACTCACCGCCCAATCCGAAATCAAAACCACGATCTTGCGATCATGTGTACAACATCCTAACCACTGGGCCACTTGCCTTCACAAAATGTAAATAGCCATTACTAAATACTGCGTGACGTTTTGTCCGATTGTCTAACGATTCTGCTATTCCACTACTTTAGTGTTGAGATATAATATAAAGCTGTAGTACAAATAGATAAGCTATCGCTGATACAGCTAGTCGAAAACCCAATAGTTGTTCTCTGTTGTTAATTGAACGCTTAAAGTCACATCATTGTTCCAGTTGAGTTATTTCCCTTAGATCACTTTTTCAGTAATTATGCAAATTATACTCTCCAAAATCCAAACTCTTTTTTCTATTTTCAAAATTCTATGTTAACTGATCAAGCAACACTATACTTCATTGGTGAGGTTTAATAAGGCCGAAATATACCTACAGCTGTCACCTTACCTGCTAACAAAAAACAATATTTTCCTCTTAGCACGAAAAATTCAATTTTCTGCAAAATTATTAGTGTTGTCATTATTATTATTACTGTTGTTATTAATATTATTGTTGATGTTGTTAAGACAGCGAGCTGGCAGAATCGTTAGCACGCCGGGGAAAATGCTTAGCAACATTTCGCCCGTCTTTACGATCTAAGTTCAACTTCCGCCAAGGTTGACTTTGCTTTTTATTCATTAGGGATGGATAAAATAAGTACCAGTTGAGTACTGAGGTTGATGTAATGGACTAGCGCCCTCCCCGAAATTGTTGGCCTTGTACCAAAAATTGAAACCAATATATAACTGTGTCAGCTACATAAACAAAAAAATATTTTGAAGGGCTTTATTCCATGCGGAGACCTTGCAACTGTTTACGATTAAAGTACTTTCTGACCCCGAAAAGGGACATGGCCTTTTTGATGCAGTCGTAAATATGTCATATATATGTAGAATGGTAAAACCTAGAAAGCATAAAATGTGTAGGACTTTAGGATTTGCTGTTTGTGAGAAAGAAATTATTTAGTGTTTTCTTGCTATTTATAATAATTATCTCAGATTACTTAGAGGCGAACTAAGCAGCTTTGAATAAAATATAGTTATGTAGTCATATTTAACGTGTCCGTGTTCATTCGGACATGAAAAGACGATGCGCTGCACTACTTGTCTTAAGAGAAGTAATCTATAAAGACAATATGGCGTTGAACACGCCACTAGGCTATAAGTGACGTCACCGGACAGTACCACACATGCGTTTATGCGTCGTTAAGCCCCGTCAATTATGTATACCAATCCGTGGTTCATGAACGCATCCGGTGACGTCATTCGTAGCCTAGTGGTGTGTTTTATATTGTCTATAAGGAGATTTTTTCTCTCAAGACAACTTGTGCAGCGTATTGTCCTTTTATGTCCGAATTTACATGGACGTGTTAAATATAACTGTACATAACTATACAGAGGGCGTGCGGTAATCGTTCGCAATTTTCAACTGCTAATTTTACGCATATTTCTTTTACTTTTCTTGTCGGTCATTTTCTTCTTGAAAACAATAACCACTTTTGCTTTAGTGTACTTCAAAATAATTGACTATGGAAAACTTTGAATCCCCACCAATTTGTGAAAGGGGCATAGAGTCCTACTTGGAATCTGCACCGGAAGGAGAAACAAGGAGATTTCAGATTTCCTCAACGTCAGCAGAAGGATAGTGGAAAGGGTCAGAAAGGAGCTGGAAGATTCAGGATTTGACTACTAGGCGACAGTAGAGAGGACAATCCATGATCGATTATCTGACACTATCAGAACGCCGGAATTTGTCACTGAAATCCAGGACATCATCAAAAGTAAGCCCAGCAAGTCGACGCGTACCATTGCACGGAAGAGAGGTATGGATTAAAAGCTTACCAAGTTGATGGTGCATGAGAACATTCGCTACTTTTCATACAAGATGAGGAAGGGACAATTTCTGTCCAAGGCAATGCAGGAACAACAACTCAAGCACACCAAGAAGCTGATCAACATGTTGAAACACCCGCTGGATCCAGACATACTGTGGTTCTTCTCCGACGAGAAGAATTTCTGCCAATACCAGAAGACTCCCTCTCATAACAACAGGTGACTGGCTGTCTCACACAAGGACGTACCCAGATTCATGCAGATGAAACTTCCAGCGACAATCAAGGTCTTCAGTGTCGTCAGCAGTGAAGGTGATGTCATGCCACCCACATTTTCCCTGTGAGCCTCAGACTGAACACCAAAGTCTACCTCCATGTTCTGAGCGAGGTGGTGAAGCCCTGGATGGATAGGGCAGCTGTAGGGAGGCCGTACATGTGCTCTGCCACACCAGCCATACATGCGCTCTGCCACACCAGCAGGAAGAACTATGTCTGGCTGCCGGAGAATTTCTTCGATCACACAACACTTGACATTTGGCCTCCCAACTCACTTGACTTCAACCCCTTCGACTTCTTTGTGTGGGGCGCTGTGGAACGAGAGACCAACAAATCCAGCTGCAACATGTAGGACGATCTGAGGGCCAGGGTTACCAGGGCTTTCAGGGGCCTAAAACTGGAGATAATGATGAAGGCCTGTGCTCTGCCCGAGGTTGCCTAGAAACTGTCATCTAGGCCAAAGGTAGGTTCATCAAGTGAGATTGACAGAACATGTCATGAAGACAAACTGACCCAAATTTGACGAATATATCTCAAAAACTAAAACAAAAACATTCCTTTTTTTTTCCTGAGTCATCATGCGAACGAATACCGTCCGCATCTTAGAGCATTTCAATCACAGATAATATTATGCTGCTATTGTAGATTGCATTAAGGATCACGAATTGCAGAATGTTTGCTTGAGTAATAGTATGTGGGAACATTGCCTGTAGATGGCGCCCGAACGAAGAAGATTTAAAGGAGAGAGTATAGTATTGTATCGCTGCCAATGTAGAGGGGAAACGCCTCGATCTTAATAGTAGGTACAGCTATAATATGATTGTGGGTTGTAACGAACTGTGTAATTAAATACATTCTTATCAATGAGATATGTAACCAGAGTTTATCGAAGCTGTGTAAACCAAAATAACTGCACATGCTGTCTGTATCTGATTAGCATCTTGATTTTGTGTCTGTCTAGTGTGGTATCTACAACATATTCCAGAAAAACCAACATTTTGTTATTGTATTAAAGAATAGAAACAACACTTTTTATCAATTTTTTTATTTTTTTACAATTGGCAATATGATTAATTCAAAATGTTCGAGTATGTATATATATGTATTCATATGCATTATTTACGCCTTGTACTTCATGATATAGTCCTCTGTTGTTGTTTTTTTGTTGTTTTAGCAGATATTCATATTTAAGTTAAAATGCGTACTCCATCGGATTTCCAAAGAGGACATATTATAGGAACTTGGATGGCTGGAGCCTCAATCACTAAAACTGTTGAATGATTTAACGTTTCGAGAGGTACAGTCTCTATAATCATGTTGGCATTCCAAAACCAACGTATTGTGCCCAAAGAAAATCATCGAACTACTGCAGAGTTAAACCACCAGCCTGTGCCTACTAAAATCGTTCGTCGTGAGCTCCATAAAGTTGGATACCATTGCTAAAATTCTCCTCCTCCCATCAATATTGATAAGCGTGGAAATGTTGTGTAAACTATCAGAAACGGTCACTGGCTCAATGGAGCAATGTCATCTTCTCTGATGAATCATCATTCACCGTTTCTCCCAAATTGGGCCGAGTTTACATGTGGAGAGAGACCCAAAAAAGTTTTCAATCCCTGCCGTTAAGCGTGGAGGTGGCTATGTGATGATTTGAGTAGCCATATTTTGGAACTCTCTTGGCCCTTTAGAAGTTCTAGATGGCAGATTTAACACCAAGCATTATCCTGAGTATTTAGGTTGATTATGGCGAGGGCTTGATTCTGTGGTTAAGAAGTTCATTTTGTAACCACGCTTTCAGGTTTAATGCCACTACAGAGCATCTTAGGCAAGTATCATCTACTGTAGCCTCGGGCTGACCAATGCCTTGTGAGTGAATTATATATACGACGGGCTTTCACACAGTTTCCGACTAATTCACTCACAAGGCATTGCTCAGCCCGAGGCTACAGTAGATGATACTTGCCTAAGATGCGGTGTAGTAACATTAAACCCGCAAACGTGGTTACAAAATGAACTTCTTGACCACAAAATTATGCCCTCTCTATGTATATAGATATTTGTGTGTGCGTGTGTGTGTGTGTGTGTTTGTGTGTGTGTCTGTGTCAGTGTCTGTGTGTGCGCGCGCGTGTGTGTTTGTGTGTATGTGCGTGTGTGTGTGTTTATCTCACTTCACTTGACAACCGGTATGGCGGCTCAAATCCGGAAATAAATTTATTTTTGTTTCAAAAAATTAATTTTAAAAACACAACCGCTCCCTTTGAAGCTCTCCCACATCCTCCCGCTCTCCGTCTACTCCAAACCCCAATACTTCCATTGACGCACACTTCGATTCCCCAGACACAGATTCATCTGCAACACGCAGTGAAAATGAGAGGAGACCCCCACACACACACACACAAACCAAAAGGAATCACAATAAAGCATCATGCCCCACATCAACACACACCAAAAATCATAGAAAACACACCCACAACAACCACAAGCATAGCTACAGCATCATCAATACCTTCAGCACCGCATTTGTTAAAACATACACTGCCATCACAACCAGCTCCATTAACACTACCGCAACCACAACAACCCCCGAAAAGAAAGTACCTCCAACAGCAACAACCAACGACACAAACACCAAACTTCATGCTAGTGAGGAAGGCCAACAAATAATTGATGGCCTTCATAGCACGAAAGGAGGACGTTGAGATAGAGGGCGTGAGCTTCAGTACCAGCACTTTTCATCTGCCAAAAACATTGTTGATGGTGCGAATGCCTATAGAGGCATATAAAATCATTAGGGAGAGCTTCTCTCACGACGTGGGAAACGCCCGACCTCCAGCGTCATCCGGAGAGTAAGTAGACCCTCTTTGTTTCTTCTTTTGATAGGGTAGACCGTCGGTTCTTGGAGGCTGTCTTCGCGGTAACCTGTTTCGGTCCCGTTTTCAGAGGCTGGATTGCGGCAATGTACAGCGACATCTGTTCGGTGGTCAAAGTAAATAGCCACCTATCGGAATCGTTTAGCATCGCTCGTTCTGTACGTGCTGGTTCTCGAGCCATTACTAAGGAAGTTGGATATATCGAGGGGCATCCCGCGGGAACTAGAATGTGGAAGGTTCGTGTCGGCTTATGCGGACGGCGTCACGGTAATAGTAACTAACCGCTCGGAAATCGAGGTAATCAGCACTACTATAAGGGAGTACGAAGTGGTGACGGGAGCAAATATTAATCAGGAAAAGTCGGTGGCCTGCAGCTCGGCACCTGGAAAGGCAGGTCCATCCCAACGGACAATGTTGTAAGACGCTGGATGGAAGGACCTGTTAAATTGCTCGGAGTCTGGTTCGGTTCAGACATCCAGGTGGACAAGAACTGAGGGGGAGGTGACGAGCAGGGTGGCCAGTCTCAACCAGAAATTAGCTCAGAGGAAGCTGTCCCTGAAGGGTCGGGCGGAGATGGCGAATGCGTACATCGCTTCCGTCATCTACTATCACCTGACCGTCGTCCTTTGCCCTGCTTCGTGGCTGACCAAATTCGAGCGCTTGCTCTTCTGCTTTCTGTGGAAGGGACCTGTTCCGCTCGTCAGACGGTCCATCTGCTGTCAACAGCCACTGAGAGGAGGACTGGGAATTCTGTGGCTAATGATTTGAAGACATGCGCTGAGGCTGTGCCAACTCCAGCGTTCCCTTAACGGTGAACAGGTCGCTGTTTTTCAGACGGGATTTTCCGCAGCTCGTCTCATTGACGGAGCTACAGTGCTGGTTCAAGCGTAGAGCGGGAAAACGGCACTTGGCACCTGGAATGTCGACAGGCGCTCACACCCCTCTTCCAGTAGAGCAATGCGGTCGGTGGAAGTTCCACAATAGAGTTCTATAGTGGATTAGTGGAGAGCAAGCGCGACGACGTTCTCGAAGAAACTGAGTGTCGAGAGGGATCAATTAGCTGGTCTTTTCGGGAGAATTTTCGGGCCGGGGCCTATGGATAACTTCCAGAAATCCCTAGCCTGGCAGTGCTACCGGGAACCTCTGCCGGTTCGAGACAAGATCTACAGGCACGCAAGTGCTGTCAGATGGACCTGTCCGAGATGTGCGCAGGGCAACGAAACCGTTCTGCATGCACTCGTCCAGTGTCCGGATATTGCTGACTTGTGGAGCTTTGTCGAACAGTTGTTGTCACGTGTAGTGCGGATCCGGTTATCAGCCGAGTCCATTGTGAAGGTTGCCCTGCCGCTTTCCTTTGGCCGAGAAGGAAAAGCGGTTTTACTCTGGCGGCAATGACGAAGGAGGTAGTGTGATGGACGAGATTGAAAGGACTGAAATCAGACACCTTCCTCTTCGGCCAAGCCCTCATAGACTTTTTCAAGTTCCACTTGCAAAGGAAAATGAGGGAGGAGAGGGATGTACTGCCCCGCAGTATTTTTGTTGCAAGGTGGGCGATGATGGCCCGTGTGAATAGGTCTACCCTGAATTATCGCTTGTAAGCCGGAGAAGTTGAGAAGGAGAGAAGCACACGCTGAGGTGCCCCTGGTGGTCGGGGTAACCAGGATGTGTGGGGTTCTTCGGTAGTCCCTTAAAGAAACTCTTCCCCTTTTGGGGGAATGTTATTGTTAAATTTTGTCGTTAATTGTTATTGTTATTTTTTTTCTACGCTATATTGTTCCAAACCCCACTTGTCCCTTGTGTTGTATTGTCCCTATTTGTTTTGTGATCGGCCCTTGTGGCCAATAAAGAAAACATTATTATTATTATAATTATTGAACATGACATTTCAGAAGATAATATTTCAAACCTTCAACACAATGAAAATAGGATAAAAGGAATAGTAAAAAGTGATACCAGACTTGTTGTTAAGAGAGAAGTTAGAGTAAACAGAGAGAGAGAGAGATAGAGGGGAGAGAGAGAAGGGAGAGAGAGAGAGAGCAAGATAATGGGTAGGGATGGGGGGGGGATAGAAAGGAATAAATATAACAGGAAAAAAAGAAATTCAAGGAAGTTAGCGAAAGATAAGAAGAGAGAATAAAAATTTGGAGGGAATATTTCATTTAAAATTCCATTTGACACAAATTATTCAGAAGTCACGTAAAAGAACTTCTTTAAAAATGTTTTGCAAATTGATGAAAGAAATATAAAGGATATGTAAACGATAAAATACCTGTAGATGTTTGAATCTTATACGTTGTATAAGGTGATATAGCTATAAAATTATATTCACACGCGTGCGCATGCATGATTTTACTACTTAGCATACAGGAGAACTTTGTAGGTAGTGATAAAATTGACCGAGTTACAAGAGTTACAAACACAATATATATTTTTCAAAAACAATACCATTTGTAGCATGCAAGGTGTGTGTGGGGTGGGGTATCTATCTATCTATCTATCTATCTATATATA
>JAOPUL010447768.1:0-11383 GCA_027564515.1 Octopus rubescens | reverse complement strand
TATATATATATATACGACGGGCTTCTTTCAGTTTCCGTCTACCAAATCCACTCACAAGGCTTTGGTCAGCCTGAGGCGATAGTAGAAGACACTTGCCCAAGGTGCCACACAGTGGGACTGAACCCGGAACCATGGGGCTGGAAGCAAGCTTCTTACCACACAGCCACCCCTGCGCCTATATATATATATATATATGTAAGAGAGAGAGAGAGAGAGTGAAATACATGCATAGAGGAGAATACACACCCACACACACATATATAGTTCTTGTATGTGTGTTTACATGTGCTTATGTATTATAAACCTGTGTATTTGTGTGTGGATATGGATATAGCCAAGCTCTGGGTGAGCCATTTTTCAGATTGGGTAACTTTATCAGTACTTTTCTGTGCTCTTCTGTGTCCAGAGGTTCCCCTCCATTAATTATGATAAATTAATGGTGAAATGGTGGAATGACAGAAATGGTAAAAACACCCTATAGTATTTAGTTTCAGCCCTCAATATTTAGATTTCATACCCCATTTGTGTTAATTTCACTTTTATTCGTTTCTAATTGAACAGGATGCATCAGTTATAGACTAAGATTTCTTTTTTCAACATATCATATACTCTCTCCCCACCACCTCCTACAAATTAATAACTTTTACTAATGTAATACCTCATTAATTATATAATTTGAACCACATCATATTCTTTCAGAAAGCGATCTAACATGAAGCTTGGGATTTTCAAACATTTTAAGCCCGTAGTGGAGTAACTGGCTTACTGGGGGAGTTTAGGTATCATATGCAGTCATGAATGTAGTTTTTTTTGGTTTTTGAAGTTTCTCTCTTTAGAGTTTCTATAAAATTCAAAGCCAGCACTGAAAGTTACGTCGCTTCGTATATGAACATGTCTATGTAAACAATGCGATTGAAGATAGAAAAAATAAGGTGATGAGTGTATATGGATATTTCAAGCGTTATTGTTCTTTCATCAGCACCTCATTCAACCCATCTTTTTCTGACCCACTCCACGTGAGGTGGTGCACTATACTGTTGAAGTGTTAGAGTAGAGGACCAAATACTTTGTATTTTTTTGTGTGTGTTCTGGCTCTTTATATTCTGAGTTCAAATCCTGCCCAGGAGGTTAACTTTGCTTTTTGTCTCTCCAGAGTTATTAAAATAAAGTACCAGTTAAGTACTGAGGGCAATGGTACTGACAAATCCCTTCCTGCAAAATTGCTGGCCTTGTGCCTTAAAGTGGTGAGCTGGTTGAATCGTCAGCGCATTGGACACATTGCTTAATAACATCTCTTCTGGTTCTTTATGTTCTAAGTTGAAATGCTTCTATGGGAGGAGGGGGGTCAATAAAATAAGGCGCCAAGTGCTAGGGTTGATGTAATCAACTTGCCCCCTCCCCTCAAATTTGTTGGTCTTTGTCAAAAATAGAATTATTGTTGTTGATGTTGTCGTTATTTTTATTGATGAGTCTGTGAAAATTGAGTCTTTGGTTTTACTTGTACCATATTCCTTATTATAGCACTATCAGGCCCTTATTTAATTGCATTTAGGATCGTGTATGGCTAGGACTGAAAGTTTTTTCTTTTGCTTTGTTTAATCTTTTAGCATTTAAACTGGTCACATCTGACCCAAATATTTTGTTTTGTTTAACCCTTTAGCATTTAAACCGGCCATATCTGACCAAAATATTCTATCTGTTTTATGTTCAAACTGGCCAGATCTGGCTTCTTACATTAACCCTACAATATCATTCTAAAAAATTAACACTTACCTCATCAAAATTTCATAGCTACAAGATAATGCATTATTAATTCAAAATAATCCTTTCGATACTGGGCACGAAGGCCCGAAATTTTGGGGGAGGGGAGTAGTCGATTTTATCGACCCCAGTGTTAAACTGGTACTCACTTTCTCAACCCCCGGAAGAATGAAAGGCATAGTCGACCCCGGCAGCGTATGAACTCAGAACATAGAGACGGACTAAATGCCGCTAAGCATTTTGCCCGGTGCGCTAACGATTCTGCCAGCTTGTCGCCTTTCTGCCAATAATGTTGACTGAGTTCACCATATTCCTTTTCCCTAAAAGTGAGCTAACCTTCTACCAACATAAGACAATATCATAATTCATGACAAGAGATTCCTAACAATATGGCCACAACATTCAAAACTCACTACCGTGCCCTTTGTCAAAATATCCTTTCTGTACTAGGCATGAAGGCCTGAAATTTTGGGGGAAGGGGAGTAGTCGATTTTATCGAACCCAGTTCGTAACTGCTACTCACTTTATCAACCCCGGAAAGATGAAAGGCAAAGTCGACCCCGTCGGCATTTGAACTCAGAACGTAAAGTCGGAAAAATTGCAGCTAAGCATTTCTCCCGGCGCGGTAACAATTCTGCCAGCTCGCCGCCTTAGCCCTTTGGCAAAATATATAATCATGTTTGCCTCAGTTTGTGTGGCTGACAACTGATCCAACTCCAATTATCGAAATAGTTCAGTAAACACCATTTCACACTTGATTTGCACGTTAGCCCAGATAAGTAAACATAAGACAGAAATCTATATGAGTATGTGTGTATGTATATTATATCTTTTCTATATATAAATATATATAGAGACACACACACACACAGACACACACACACACACATACATATATATATATCTTGTTTTATAGGTATAGTTTAATGAGAAAAGTCAACAGTCATGTCCCCTTTTAGAGCCTCCAAGATTGATGATTGTAAGGATAGAGGGAAAGAAGGAGGTATGGAGAAGGTTGACTTTAGACAAGAGTCCTAGTCTAAATATTTGTGACAGAGTGGATTCCATTAATGGAATGACGTTAAATTGGGTGATGAAATTAAAGCATGTTTGTATGTATTTTATATATATATATATATATATGTGTGTGTGTGTGTGTGTGTATGCATGAATATATATGTGTGTATATATATATATATATATATATATATATATATGCATGAATATATATCTTGGGACGGCCGCATCGAGTGCTTTCAGGCACTAAGAGGTGGCTATATCGAGAGTGCAGTTGTTTAGAGGAGGCCACATCGAGAGTCCCGTTGCTAAAAGGTGGAGAGTTTTACGGATATGTCTTGTTGCTCGAGGCAGCAGCATCGACAATGTCTCGCTGCTGAGGCGGCAGCACGACAATGTCCTGTTGCTTGTGGCAGCAGCAATGGCAAATGTCTTGCTGCTTGAGGTGGCAGTATAGGCAATGACTTGTTTGCTCAAGAAGGCAGCATCGGCAATGTCTTGTTGCTTGAGGTGGCAGGCAGCATTGAGAGTTCAGTTGCTAAAAGGCGTTCCAGGCCAACAGCAAGATTCCGGAAGCGAGTGGTACGAGACAAAATACGATTCTCAATTGTCTCTCTTATGTTTGTACGGGAAGCGATTGGTACGAGGCAAAATACAATTCTCAATTTCTCTGGTCTGTTTTCGGGAAGTGAGTTGTATGAGGTGAATATGACCGTCACACTCAAATGTCATACGGAAGTGGTGCTGCTCTGGCGGCAGCACGGCAATATCCTGTTGCTTGGGGCAGCAGCAACGGCAATGTCTTGCTGCTTGAGGCTGCAGTATAGGCAATGTCTTGTTTGCTTGAGAAGGCAGCGTCGGCAAATATCTTGTTGCTTGAGGTGGCAGGCAGCATCGAGAGTTCAGTTGATAAAAGACGTTCCAGGCCGACAGCAAGATTCCGGAAGCAAGTGGTACGTGATATGATTCTCAATTTCTCCCTTATGTTTGTGCAGGAAGTGATTGGTACGAGGCAAAACTCAATTCTCAAATGTCTCTGGTCAGTTTTTCGGGAAGTGAGTTGTACGAGGTGAAATATGACTGTCACACTCAAATGTCATACTGAAGCGAGGTGACGCCCCGAGTGTCAAAAGTCCGGATGGTATGGAGCGCCGAAAGTCCGGTGCCGGTGGCACGCTAAAATCACCCAGCACACAGTTTCCGGGAAGTGAGTTGTAAGAGGCGAAATACGACTGTTGCACTCAAATGTCATACGGAAGCGAGGCGACGCCCTGAGGGTCAAAAGTTTGGATGGTATGGTAAGCGAGTGCCAAAAGTCTGGTGCCGGTGGCATGCTAAAAGCACCCGAGCGTCGAAAGTCCGGTGCCGGTGAAAAGTACCCAGCGTACACTGTAAATGTGAATGGTATGAGAAGCAAGCGATCGAAAGTCCAGTGCCGGTGGCACATTAAAAGCACCCGAGCATCGAGAGTCTGGTGCCGGTGGCACATTAAAAGCACCCAGCACACACTGTAAATGTGGTCGGCAGTAGGAAGGGCATCCAGCTGTAGAAACCAAGCCAAACCAGCTCCAGTCAAACCGTCCAACCCATGCTTGCATGGAAAAACGGACGTTAAAGGATGATCAAATCAAATCAAATCAAATGTATTGGCAAAGAGCAGCAAAAAATACTGGGGCCATGTAAAAAGTTAGTAGAAAGTTTGGGAAGGGGCATGATGATGATGATGATGCCTTCGTTTACTAAATGAAAAAAAAAAAACCTAAGAATATTATAAATATTTTAATGATGCATCTTATTTTCTCTTTTGTTTACTTTCACTTTCCTGGATTACTTTCAGAGCTTCTATTCTGTAAGTAAAAGAAATGTTTGCTTAATCTCTTTTATCAATAAACTGATTGAAACATTTTCTATCTACAGAGATCTAATAAAAAAGCTCCTAGTTCATGACAGGACAAGACGACTTGGAAATATGAAGGTAATGCTTTAGTTTCAACTAACCTTTGTATCTAAATACTACTATATCATTAAACTACTGTTTTACTTACGATAATATTTTATATATAGAATTGATATATAAGTTACTTTTTGTATATCTTAACATGTTATATATAAGGTGATGAATTGGCAAAGTTGTAAGAACAGTGTGTAGAATAACTTAATGGTATTTATACTGATTCTCTGTACTCTCAGTTCAGATTATGCTGAGGTTGATTGTACTTTACAATATATTACATTTCACATGTCAACGTAAAGAAGAATGGAGAATAATTATACATCTTCAAAACTTGTTTATTACAATATTACTGGCATTAAATTCACACACGCACGCACAGAGAGAGAGAGAGAGGGAGAGAGACAGAGGTTATAATCCAAGATGTGCTATTGTGAAAGACATCTGCATGTTCACATTCACTAAGAAGCGGCCGCATCGAGAGTCCTGTTGCTAAGAAGTGGCCGTATCGAGAGTCCTGTTGCTAAGAAGCAGTTGCATCGAGAGTCCTGTTGCTAAGTAGTGGCCGCATCAATATGTTCGTCTGTCTACCATTTGCCTATGGGGTGCCACGTAAAAAGCACCCAACACACACTGTAATGTGGCTGGCGTTAGGAAGAGCATCCAGCCGTAGAAACCAAGCCAAATCAGATTGGAACAGGGTGTAGCCCAGCTCTGGTCAAATTGTCCAACCCATGCCAGCATGGAAAACGGACATTGAAGGATGATGATGATATATATATATATATACATACACACACACATACATATGTACATACATAAATTTACATATATATATAGTCCACATAAATAGATAGACATAGGTAGACATATCATCATCATCATCATCATTTAATATCCATCTTCCATGCTTGACATGGGTTAATTGATTTCAACAGGATCCAACAAGTTGGAGGATTCATGTGCACTCGAGAGGGGATTTATTTTGTCAACCCCAAAAGTTTGAAAAGCAAAGATGACCTTGGTGGAATTTGAACTCAGAATGTAAAGAACTGGAATATAATAATCCTTTCTATACTGGTACTCACTTTATCGACCCTGGAAGGATGAAAGGCAAAGTCGACCCCGGCAACATTTGAACTCAGAATGTAAAGTCGGAAAAATTGCCACTAAGCATTTCTCCTGGCGCAGTAACGACTCTGCCAGCTCGCCGCCTTATTATATAATAATAATAATAATAATAAAGAGGAGAAGGATAATAATAATAATGATGATGTTTGTTTTAAATCTTATTTTGACCCAAGCATTTTAATGTTACACATTCTGTCAATTATTAAGGAGAATGGTATCACAAAATCAGCTGAGATAGGTTTTGAACCCAGAACTATTAACCACTAATCTAAAGAATATCATTTGTATAAAACTAAATGCTATATTCACTGTTGTTAACGGCTGTTGGAAATAATTCAGAATCGGTGGTGTGCGTGCGTGTGTGTGTGTGTTGGACACGTATCTGCTTGCATAAGAGACGGACAGAGAGAAAGAAATTGCTTGCTCGCGCGCTTGTGTATCAAGGGAGATAACTTTTAAAAGTTTGGAAATTTGTCAAAGCAATGGCTTTTACTATTTTTTAAATTTTTTTTTTGCTTTCTCCGGATCTGGTGTTGAAGTGAAAGGGGAAACCAGAATTCATGAGTTATTGCTAACTATTACCGACTTTTGGAAGTCAGTTGTGCTGGGGGAGATTACTAGCGAATAGAATCATGTAACAAGTAATCACCTAAATATATGAACATTCTGTTTTATTAAAGGTTAATTATAAATGACTTACCATTTTCAGGTTATGACTTGCAGCTCTATAAGACTACGTAGAAAAAACAGTTATTCTCTTTTTTATTATTTATATCCTCATATTGCTTTGGTTTCAGATTGAAATAACTTATGTATAAGTCAACTTGTCTTCCAGCTAAACTCTAGTACTTATCAACGATGGTTAATCGACCTGCTATAAATTACAAAATAGCAACCAATTGTTCCTCAAACCATACACTACAGTCTTAAAAAGAGGAGATGTATATTCAGACTAATGTAGTTCTTCATACACTATACCTTATTGGATGCAGACAAGGCCTAATAATTAAGGAGTTCACTTAGCAATCAAAACCTCACGTGTTCAATCCCACAGTAAGGTATTTTGGGCAAATGTCTTATACCATGGCCTTTGGTCAACCAAAGAATTGTGAGTGAAATTGAGTAGACAAAAACTACGTGGAAGTCCAATGGATAGATTGTACTTGTAATTCAAAGTTCCAGCCTTGTTATTTATTGTCCTATTGATTTGGTGTGAGAGTTGTGTTAAGATCACATCTGTCTGTGGAATACTCAGCCTGTAACATGTTAATTTAATATGAAGTAATTCAGTTGTTCAAACATCTGAAAGGTAATTGTTGCATAGTCGAAACCAAAGAAGGATCCATCATTCCTTTTTCAAAAAGACAGGGTGGTCATGATTAGAATGTCCTTGATGACTTGGAGCTTTACAGCAATATTTCTCATCATGTAATTTCAGCTAATTAAGGTCAGCTAATTGGCAGAATTGTTATCAAGTCAGAACATTTTGTTCAGCAGCATTTCTTCTGCCTCTTTATGTTCTGAGTTCAAATCTTGCAGAGGTCAACTTTGCTTTTCATCCCTTCAGGGTTAATATAATAAAGTACCAGTCAAGTACTGGGGTTGATGTAATTGACTTGCTCCTTTCTCTCAAAAGTGTTGGCTTTGAACCTTGCAAGAGGCCGGCATTCTGTTCAGGGGGAATGTTGTGATCATGGTTCCTTACATGTCATGAAAACTGGATAAGTGGCATTATGAGTCCTTGGGCTCGAGAATAAAAAAAGATTTACTTTCAGATACACTAAATTACTAGAGTTTGTTATAATATTAGCATTCTTCACCCTATGAGATAAAATCTGATGTACCACAGGGATCCGTTTTTGGACCCCTGTTGTTTGTTGCATATATTAATGACATAGATGCTAACTTGAAGAATGTTGCAGATGACATCAAGCTGTACTTTGAGATAAAAAGAATAGATCCTATATGGTACAGATCTTCCCTGCAATCAGACCTGGACACAATGCAACAATGGATTACCAACTGGCAACTTAAGTTGGCTGTGGACAAGTGCACCACCATGCATTTCAGGAGGGAAAAAACAGCTTTTACATACTCTCTCAACAACACCAATCCTAAGAAGTCTGTTAGTGAATGTGATCTGAGCATTATTGTCAACAGCAAATTGCATTGGACAAACCACATCTCTAAGATTGTCAAGAAGTCTCAGGGTGTCTTTGCATCACTCAATAAGACCTTTGTCAGCCACTCTCCCGCCATCTATTTAAAGCTGTATATGACTATGGTACATCCACACTTCTGGAACGTCTATCTTGCTCAGCATATTAATCTCCTGTAAACTGTTCAGAAATGTGCAACCAGACGAATACCTACCCTCAGGCATCTTACCATACTCTGAATGTCTTGTTTCCCTAGGTATGGACACTCTAAAGTTCCAATGTCTGGCAACTGACTTGGTAGACACCTACAAGATTATCCACCATCTTTCCAACAACAACCTTGGACACCTTTTTCAATTTCATGTCTAACAATCGTGGACATACTTACAACATCAAAAAACAACACAGCACCCATGACTTTTGGAAACATTTTTTCATGCTCAGAATTACTGAAACATGGAATAAACTACCTGAATCAGTTGTTAGCTGTCGAGACACTACATCCCTCAAAACTTCCATGCTTCCTGAAATTCACCCAACTGTACACCTGATGCCCCACCTCCATTTCTTCGTCTTTTTCAAAGACATTCACTGTTCACTTCTTGTGCATATTCTATGTACTGTTCATTCAGTTTTGATTACTTTTTCTGATGAATTGTAGTGTACCTGATACAATAAGTTTGTTATTATTATTATATTGTTATAAAGCAAGAACAGCGCAGTTACCTTTGTAGGCTTTCTCACATAGAAGACTTAGAATAATCAAATGGTGTTTGTTTAAAGAGACATTAGCAAGAATTTCGTTTGACACCAGCTATATATAATGTTAATAAATACAAAAATAACTTGTAAAAACCAGATTTACCTAGAAATTAAAAGACAGCAGGAGCAAGAAAAACATTTCTGTCAAGTGCTACTGCTCATGAAGCTTATTGAAAAATAAAGTAAAGACTGTCTCTTACCATCCCTTCAAGGACTTTACCAAAAACAACATGGCGTCCATCAAGCCAATCAGTTTTCTTAGTGGTAATGAAGAACTGTGAACCATTTGTATCTTTTCCAGCATTTGCCATAGATAGCCAGCCAGCTCCATAATGCTTTAGCTTGAAGTTTTCATCTTGAAATTTCTCACCATATATGCTGACACCTAAGTGGAATCAATGAAAATAGATATATATATATATATTGTGATTGGTCCGTCTATCTCTCTCTCTCTCATATATATATATATATATATATATATATAAAGAAATATTTTCATTCTCTGTCTTTTTTTCTCCTATTTTCCTTATTTTCTTGAAGAGCAAAAGGCTCAAAACGTAAAAGACTTTCTTCACCCTTTTTTCCTTGAGCGTCAAACTAACATACCTACTTATTACACCTGGCTTCGTCGTCTTGTTTTTATTTTTATGTAAATTTCCACTATATATATATATATACATAAAGGGTAGTAAATCAGAAATAGCAACAATCTAAAAGAAAAAAGGTGATAGGATAGTGCTGGTTATGGTAAAACAGTGAATCCAGGATAAATTATCTAGTTAACAAAAGATCAAAAACTAATTAAGCATTTTTCTTTAAGTAGTTTTGGCATCAAAGCAGGTTACATTTGAAAGTTCAAATATTTACATAAAAGAGGTAAACGTTTCAAAGCTGAGTATCCTTTAAATCACAACTTTTAGTGTCTTTAAGTTTTGATTTCTGGCAAGGATTACTGAGGCTTCCTTATCAAAGGATGTGTGTTTGGCTTTTAATCGCATTCAAAAAGGCAAGGCAGTGGTCATGACCTTTACATGCCTCAGCTGATATGCTTGAACTACTATGTATACAGTAAAGGTGGGGGAAGGTGAGATTTCCAAATGGCTGCAATTCTAAGAATCATTTAACCGTTTAGCATATAAACCGGCCATATCCAGCCCAAATATTCTACATGTTTTATGTTCAAACTAGCTAGATCTGGCCTCTTACACCTACTCTACAATATCATTCTAAAAATATACAAACACTTCATTGAAATCTCAAAGCTACAAGATAATGCATAATTAATTCAAAACATTTTGAATAAATAAGTATTACATTTGACAGAGTAATTTGAATGCTAAAGGGTTAAAAAAATCTAAATCAAAATATTGTGAAGATTCTATTTTCCAATTATTTGAAAATTGCCTGTTAGAAGTCTTTTGAACGAATAATAACAGCATTAAAATAGAACTTGGCATTAAATTGATAATCTATCTTTGAAAACATCTATTAGGATCTCGTGCAAGAATGGAAAACAAGAATTTTGTTTATGTCAGAATAAGAAAACGTTGCAGTTGACAGAGATGCAAAGCTTTCATCCGTGCAGAATACATTGTCTGTGAAGATGGCATTCCTACACAGTATGTGTGTGATCGCTATTTTTCTTTTCATATCAAATTCCGACATAATAGAAGCTCTGTCACAGTGGAGTGAGCTAGGTTTGTCTGTCTGTCACAGCTGAGGATAGTCGGAAGCAGAGAGTATGGGACAATCTGTGCTCAGGCGTCACCTTCAACACTCTCTCCGATCAATCTTCAAGATGTCGCCTACTCTCTGCTAGTGCGAAATTCTCGGGGGACTGGATTGATGCCCTGCCTGTGGCCAACATTGGTGGTCTGCTCAGTTTGGATGAAATCCGAATACCCATTGCACTCAGAGTGGGAGCCAACGTTTGTGGGGGACTGAGATGTCGCTGTGGTAGGCCCCTCAACTCCACAGGCCTTCATCGTATCTTGCCACCTTAATGCTGGTCGTTTCGCTCATCACACCGAGCTAAACCCGATCATCAAGCAGGCCCTGGCTCAGGTCAATATCCCCTCAGTTCTGGAGCCAGTAGGATTGTCCAGAAGCAATGAGAAGAGACCAGATGGTCTTACCCTTTGTCCCTGGGTAAGAAGTAGGTGCCTCATCTAGGATTTCACAGTCTGTGACTCCTTTGCTCCCTCCCACATCCTGAATACAGCAGTAAATAGAAGGGTCACTGCTTCTGCTGCCGAATGGAACCAGGCCCACAAGTATCGGGACCTGTCAGTGAACCATTTCTTCCAACCTGTGACATTTGAGAAGTTTGGAAGGGTTGGGCCGCTGACAGCGAAGTTCTTGTTATCGTTGGCGGCTCGCCTAACCGAGGTGTCGGCTGATGCCCGTGAAGGTGCTTGGTTGTTCCAGCGTCTTAGTATCGCCATCGCTCGTAGTAATGCTGCAAGCACGGTGGCTTGTTTCAGTAGGTTCCATTGAGCTTTGCAGTGTGGGTCCGGTTGGAGTACCTGGTGTTGAATTGTTGTTGTTTCTTGTGTTTGTTTGTTTTTTTTGGGGGGGGGGGTTCTTTCTTTTTCCTTATTTC